>JAPKLY010001667.1:27547-38172 GCA_026898435.1 Prunella vulgaris
CAATTACCGATTATGTAAGTCCTAAAGTATTCCCCTCAGGATGTTGCTGTAGGGAATAATTTTTTTTTTACTATCACGTTACTAAAAAAAAAATTAACTTCAATAAATTTCTATTTAACCGCAGATTTAAAGAACGGTTTCCTTTTTGTGTGGAACAGTAGAAAACGCACTCAGAGACACCTACTCAACCCATTGTCAAATCCTATTCAGTTGCACATGAAAATACTTAGCCCGAAGGTGTTAAATAAATTGTACATCTACATTATAGTGCTACATGTAGGGCTGTGCAACGGTCGTTTCGGTTACCGAACCGAAACCGAACCAAATTAAGTTAAAAGAATCTGATACCGAACCGAATTCATTCAAAACCAAACATAACCGCCTCCGAAAATTTCGGTGGTAATCTGTTTTACCGGAATATCTGAATTTTTTTTTTTCACAAAATGTAAAATAACCAAAATGATTTTCCAACTTTCCACTTAAATACATCCATGTAAGTTGACTTTTTCATGCAAAAATTTTCGGAGGCGTCACATATTACATTATATATACACACTTGATGATAACTTTAATGGGTGTGAAAAACCAAATGTAATCCATAGATCATTAATTTTCAATCAAAAAATAATTGATGGCAAATATAAATTTATAATATAAAAATTTCGGCCACATCACATATTACACATATATTATATACATATGGTTAGTTTAGCAAGCAATTTAGTATTACATATTTTTATTTATTAAATAAAAATATTATCTGTTAAATATATATTAATATTTATTAAATACGTGATAGTAAAAAAAAATCCGCTTGTAATTATAGATTTTTTTAACATTTTTCGTTAGAAAATATTGAGATTGTGCAACAGACGATACATATACTTCAATTGATATACGTGTTCTCTCAATTTGTAGAGTGATTTTTCCAAATAAATATGGTGCACAGTCCATAGCATAGAACCAAGTTATTACTGGCATTACACCTCCAAAATTAAGCAAAAAACCATAAAAAGAAAAAAATGTCGGCTATGTTCCCCCCATTAAAAACCCTCAGTATTCCTCGACCCCTACAACCAATAGACGTGACAGCGCATTAAATGCGGCTCATGATTTGCCATCGAAGCTTGGGTCCAACTTGCATTAGGCATACCCCTACATTCCCTACCTACATTTTTTTTTCTAATGCACTCTCAGATAAAACACTTCCTATTTGAGGATATTACCCAAAATACCCTCGTTACGTGTGCTCTGAACAACCCACTTCACCCTTTGATGTCCACGTGTACATTCCAAAACAATACAACCTTTCTCTTTCCCAAGATGACCCATTTCCATTGTAACCCTTAATATAACCCTTTCACCACCTTCTGCAATCGTCGTCTGGAACGATACATACCTCACATCACAAACCAAGAAAGTGCCCCACACCCTTTACCTACTTATGAAACCGAGTTCCCTTGTTACACTCACTCCCTTTCAGTTGGTTCACAACACTACCATGAGAATGGCACCCGGTTCATCCTCATCGTTGTCCTCCAAAAGGGTCAACATCCCTCCCTCGCCCAGCCTTGGTGGTACTGTTTTCCCTGATGAGATAATGGAGGAAATCCTAGCACGTGTCCCTCCTGAGAACCTGGCTCAAATGAAAATGGTCAGCCCCAAGTGGTTACAAACCATTTCCGACCCATTTTTCTCCGGTGTCAAACATCTTCATGAGATGAACGCTTGTAACCGGGTTGGTTTCATTTTACAAGCCTAGATGGGATTCTACCCTCTCGGATACGACCATGCGCCCTCCACCGAGGTCGGCAACCGTCGTTCGACCATGGATGATGATCCCATGTGGTATACTCTTTCAAGTTGCAACGGGTACGTTCTGAACTGCACAATCGACGACAGATTTTTCGTAGGTAATCCAATTACTAACGAGTACTGGGAGTTCCCCACCCCAAAGATTATTTTCCCTGAACATTCCACACATGCGTCCGCGTTTTATGGCCTAGGGTGTGTCCCTGGGACTACTGAGTACAAGATTGTTCGCATCGTCTTGTTCAACTCCATTATCTACCAGACGGAGGTACAATGCTTCTCCACCAGGACTCGCACATGGAGGCATCTAGGAGCGTTTCCGTATGAGTTCCCAATTTGGTCCCCTGGCGTCTATGTTAGTGGCTGTCTGAACTGGCAAATCTCCACAATGTCACGGATTGAGAGCATCGCGAGTTGGTGTTGTAGGGATGAGACCTTTCGGGTGATTCGTCTACCACCGGAAAGGCTTAGGATTACTGCATACGGCGATATTGGTTGCCTCGACCAGGACACGCTTGTCATCTACGCGAGCATTAGTTACTCTTTCGAGGATTGTGAAATCTGGGTTCTTGAAAATTATTCCGATGACTTGTCCTGGAAGAGAGTTGTTTTTGGGCTTGGCTACCCAGTTAATGAAGATGAGTTCATACTTTCCATCCAGCCCATCCGTCTCCTGCATCCAGACGGCAGTCGACTACTTTTGCGCGTGGAACCTTCTGGCCGATTCGTGGAGTATGACTTGATTCACAAGGTCTACATCCCGGTCCACGGACCCAATTTGAACCAGGAATGTTGCAGCGTCTTTCCTTTCACCCAGAGCATCGCCCGCCTGCTGTAATGCTTTGTTATGATGCATGATATTACTAGATCTACGTAATCATAACCCGTTTCTTGCCATTCGGCGTGTTTTGTTATGATGCATATTATTACTAGGGTTTGTTTTCCGAACTGCACTTTGTTTAGTTCTGTAATATTGTTTAAGTATTACATGTTAAACAAAAATGCATTTGGTAGTTTGTTGTTGCCCTTTTTGCATATTATTAACTGGCAACAAGATATATGTCGGATTTATTACTGCTTATTTTGGGAATCTGCAGCAATATATTTTATTTTCATTTTGAGAGTTCTGGTTTGGTTTTATGAGGTGCAAAACAAGTTGTAATTTGGGGACAATAAATGATTCACCCATTAAATGTAATTGTTCACAAATAAATCCATACTCACGACCCATTTAATGTAAATGATGCCCAATAAAGAGAATGTAGATTCCATGTCCTACTTAGCTCGTCCAGTTTACTTGACAAAGGGATTCCTATGTTTTATCAGGACTAACCCCCAATATCATTACCCATGTTCTACTCCGATATCACTATTAATTAGCTTGTCCAGTTTTCGAAGTTAACATCTTCATTTCGTAAATTCTCTATTCGAAGATGCTAATTTAAAAATATTTTATTTTGTGTTCGAGTGTCCGACTTTATAAATGACTCCATATAAAATGGTACTCAAAATGAACTCCGAAAGATGTATCTCGTCTATTCATGTTTACAATTCATATCGTGTCAATGTTATACCAAGTCACACATATACTATAATCACGCTATTGAATCTTTGCTTACCTTTTGTCTTTAATCTGCACATTCATGGTTTGGCCATAACACTAATATTTGTACCTAGGGTTCTACGCTCATTTTATGGTTTAGTGACACTTTCATCATTCTGGAAATCCTCTATTTGACTGACTTTGTAAGCTATTTACATCAGCTTCTACGCTAGTACACAATTGTATTGTTGGTGTAGACATATAACAAGAACATATTTCAGTTTGTACAGCCATGGACCGACTAATTTGTACATAATTTTTATTTACGCCAGTTCACTCTTAATTTGTTTATCCCTCATGTTTGCACTACTTTTTTTTGCATTGTACGCACTTTGTTGTCCTTGGTACACAATTATTTTGTATCACAACTAGTACGCATTTATTGCCCTTGGTACATAGATGATGGTACACAGACAAACTCTACCGTGCACGGATCCACCTTCCAGTACACACACATTCATGCGCCAGTACACAACTAATCCAGTACACCTACGAAAGTTCACATTTTATGGTTTGGCCATGACACTAATATTTGTACCTAGGGTTCTACGCTCATTGTATGGTTTAGTGACACTTTCATCATTCTGGAAATCCTCTATTTGACTGACTTTGTAAGCTATTTACATCAGCTTCTACGCTAGTACACAATTGTATTGTTGGTGTAGACATATAACAAGAACATATTTCAGTTTGTACAGCCATGGACCGACTAATTTGTACATAATTTTTATTTACGCCAGTTCACTCTTAATTTGTTTATCCCCCATGTTTGCACTACTTTTTTTTGCATTGTACGCACTTTGTTGTCCTTGGTACACAATTATTTTGTATCACAACTAGTACGCATTTATTGCCCTTGGTACATAGATGATGGTACACATACAAACTCTACCGTGCACGGATCCACCTTCCAGTACACACACATTCATGCGCCAGTAGACAACTAATCCAGTACACCTACGAAAGTACACAACACACTATGCCATACAAAACTAACAGTATACCATTCATGCAAAGTAAAAACATATTTTTTATCCCCCATGTTTGCACTACTTTTTTTTCCATTGTACGCAATTACTGTCCTTGGTACACAATTATTTTGTATCACAACTAGTACGCAGTTATTGTCCTTGGTACATACGTGATGGTACACAGAGAAAGGAAATCGTGCACGGATCCATGGTCCAGTACACACCCATTCATGCTCCAGTACACAACTACTCCAATACACCCTATGAAAGTACACAACACACTATGCCATACAAAACTGAGATTTCCCCTTAAAGAGATCCCCCTACCAACACCCCAGTATACCATTCATGCAAAGTAAAAACATACAATACCTTGTGCCATATTACTTTGACTTATGTAAACATTCTTCCCATCCCTTTTGGATGGATTTTCTACATACAAACGTAGCCCCATTCATGGTAACATGTCACAATCCACACCATTCATTCTAAACCAAATTCTGGGGAATTACCACACACAAAATCCATACAGTCAGAACACTTCCACGTAATCCTAGAACGACAATAACAATAAAGTAACAGATAATCCACATTGTCTACCGCACACACTGCCAATAATAAAAAGTCAGCATACACTTCCATACACCGTGCAAATACATTACCATACCACTTACTCTAATTTACCTGCTTACAACAAATGCATGTTCCCCAACCTCACACGTCAATACTATCTGGATCGACAAACCATTCAACCATGCGCGCGCGATAGTCACCGGATGTTTTCTTAGTGAAGTTCCTCTTACTTGTGTGTTTCTGTATCATCTCTGACTCCATATTCAAGCACACAATTACACCACAGTCCAAACTCTCTGGATCCTGTTGTACGCATGGCACCATCAGTGGCTTTGCGTTGCTGATGCTCAACATCTTGTCCTTCACCGGAGATTGCTCAGCAAATGCACTCATGCGCTGCATCACGTACTCAATCTGGTAAAGTCATACAAACGACATTTTTCTATAAGTGGTTTGAACATGTTTGATAAAATTAATACCCTCCATTTAGGAAAATAATACATTACTACAATTTTTTTCCACTTACCAAGATTTTTGCTCTCTCAAGATGCAAATCCCTTGCATTCTTTGCCCGGGCCTGCATCGAGTTAAAGAAACTCCATTTGCACGTGTTCAAGTCAAGCTTCAGCAAGGTCCAGTGGTCCCCTAACGTTTGTGCGTTTTGAACATCCCTTGTGAGCAAGGGGAACAACAATATGTCAGTCATCATCACATTCTCCAATCGTTTGTCTACAAACTGAATCAGACTTCGACTTTTCCTACTCTTGAAGGTTGCAACAAGTTCCTGAAAATAATTAAACCACATTTAACAGACATTGTTTGTGCTAAAACAATAATGACACCCAATTTTAGATTACCCAGCAAACTGATGAAAATATTATCACACGTCCACCCATTTGGGATGCCTTGTATTTTTGTTGTAAAAGTGCAGCCCATGAATCAACCACCTGTTAGTAATAAAAGGTCGTTTCTCAGACATGATTATAGTGTATTATTGGTCAATTAAATTATAAACTTACCCCAGTTGACAATCTTTCATGATGCAGAATCCCTATGATATCCTTAAGGTATACTACTGCCATAGCTTCCTGTCTTCCCCAAGCAACGAAACTGCACAAGTCACGAGGAGAACTAATTAGGCGACATGTATATTTCTATATTAACTTGTAATTTCAAGACTACTATTTTCTTTATAAACATTAAGAACAAAATTTTTCATAATTGCTGGTGTTTTCCCAGAATATTCCTAGTATTCCTCGTATTCTTACCCTTCACCACCGATCTCCCAGCATTCTTCTATGGTTGCTTTGATGTTTTCAGTTGTCTTCCTCACTGCATTGAACGACATGTCCCAACGCACTTTCTTCTGTCTTGTCTGCCCTTCATGAATTGCCACCAACTCCGCTGTGTTTATCTGAGGTGAAAACTCTAATGCCTTCCTCTCATCA
Organism: Prunella vulgaris; assembly: GCA_026898435.1. Classification (NCBI taxonomy): domain Eukaryota; kingdom Viridiplantae; phylum Streptophyta; class Magnoliopsida; order Lamiales; family Lamiaceae; genus Prunella; species Prunella vulgaris. The sequence continues at coordinate 33,955 of JAPKLY010001667.1, forward strand.
CCTCTAGTTCTCGCTTTCACACTTCGTGTTATGGTGCTTGGATCAATCGCCCTCTTCGTCCGTTTTTTTTTCATTTTGGGTGATTGACCTTTATCACTACTTTCACCTGCTCTGTCAACAATTTCATATGTCCGTAGCATATCATTCAAGCTTTCGTTCTCGCTTTGCAACTTTGCCTTCTCTTTTTTTGTTATGGAGAGCTCTGCCAACGTGTCTATTTGCTTCATAACTCGTTCGTCCTCAAAGACCTGGGTAGTTGTTGGATTTGCCAATGCATTCATCTGCCTCTGTGTTTCACTCAATTCACCTACAAGTCTACCAACCTCAGCTTTCAACTGGAAAACCTCGGTGTCTTTCAGCGTGATTTGGTCCTCAAACTGCTTACTCATAGTATTTATAACGCCTTTTGTCTCCTGTACATATACCTTCACTTGTGCTAGTTCTTCTTCAAGTTTTGACTTGCACGTCTCCAGCTCAGCTACATGCACCTCCATCGCCTTGTCCGATATCCGCTTTGTCAACATGTCTACTCGAACATCCTTCTCCTGCAACAACATCCTTAAATGTGCGACTTCTTCAGCAAGTTTTTCATTATCTTCCCTAAATTTGGACACACCTACGCCACCAGCATTGTCACCATCTCTATTTTTGGTGTCCATATCAGAGCTGGGACCTCTTGGAACCTCCACTGGTACCTTGACACTGTTTCCAGTGCATCTGCTATTTACAAGACCATGTCCAGCTCTCACTTGCAAGATCTCCTCCACCATTTTTTAACTACCTGGCTCGCTTTCCACCAAGCTCCCAAATATGGCTGCCTGCACGCCCCTAACACTTTTGTCTTTCAACCCAACAGGCACATCACACCTATTTTCGCCTTCTCTATCCCTACGGTGGTCCAATTGTCCCCCTGCTTTATGGTTAGCCACATCGCTACGCATACGTGTGCCATCAACGGGGGAACGCGTACCTATTGGAATTGTAGGATAGACACAGTATTCAGAATTCGTACGAATATTGTCCTCCGAATTGTATCCGTCTTGTGCTTGTTGATACGAATCACTTTCATCCTCACCCTCTGACATGGCCCCACCGTTCCCTGTCTCCCACTGTTTCTCCAAATCCCTTAGTACCCTTTTCTCACCAGCTGTTGGTTTCAGAACCAATCTGTGAATCTATAAAACAACATATATTTACGAATAAATGTGCTGGGTTAAGCTTTTGTAAGATCAAACACTATTAGAGGCCACAGAGCATGAGAATGTGCAAGTATCATTACTTACATCGGTTGGTTGCAGTCTACGGAGCCTCACCGCAGCAAGGATCTTGCTTAATGCTGACAAATCCCATTTTAGCATACGTGGGAATGCACCACTATATGTGGGATTGAGAAGGTTTGTATGCTCGCAAAGCCAGAGCTAAAATGGAGTTAAAAAAATCGTGTTACTATGCCGACACATTACAAAACATATGTATTAGTAACTTCTGGAAAATACGTCTAAGTCTTTAATTTGTACTACTTTCAGGCAGTAGCATTGCGCAACCCCCAAGTTTCAGATTCGTGCTTCCAGATAGTTGACTAACCAAGACAGAAACAACAACTTCGTTCCAGTTATACATTTTTATACCTTCCAGGTCTTCCAGGAATACTGTATAATGCCACGGCACCGACGTATTCCTCCCCGGGATTAGTAGCACTGCCATCAGGTACATATGAAGTAATCTGGCCACATCTCCATTGGAAATGTGGTCATTAAGCTCCATAACTGCCTGGAGTTTTGAATAAAGGCTCATTTTACTTGTGAGGTTTGAACCTTTATCACCAGTCAAATTTTCACCAAAGCACCTGTCCACCCATTCTGGCAAAACATAATCCGTCATTCTAAGTGGTATATGAGTCGTCCCACAAACCACACCAAATATCAGTTGCACATCTCTACTTGTGACAGCCATTCTCTCGCCACCAATCATAAATTCACAGGATGGTTGATCAAAGGTGCTCATTATGTGCTTCACATCATCCTCATTTTTATACCACATCAACCTGTATCGTTCATAGTCCACATTCCTTACTGCATCAAAAAGAAGCCAGAACGGTGTCTTCCTTATGCATGCCATCTGTGCTTCATTGAATACCAAACTCTGTATTTCCTTCATCGTTGTCACCAGGTTGCTCCTGAAACAATTCCTTCCATCATCCACAGCCTTCTTCCCTGCAATAAATACTGCATTAGTCCATGCACAAATGAATGTATGCAGTCAATCACAAAATCGTCATCTAGTTATGTAATACCTACCAAAACAGTTTTTCGGTCCCCTTTCCGAGTCACTGGAATCAGTGGTTGATGCGTATAATATATCCTCAAGCAATCCCCTCGATGTACCAGCACCATCAACTACTTAACACAAATCGTAATTATTGTTCATATTAGTGCTACCCCCTTGACACACACACAGCCACAAAAATTGAGCCAATACGTGCCGCTACACCTATATGCCCAAGTACAAGGCATGCATGCCAAACAATAGTTGTATCTAATGTACACAATAATTACGTACCTCTCCCACGACGTGAACCTATCTTATTTTTTCTTCTTGTATTGGGGTTTGACCTCCTCCTATTGGGGGACTGTAAATCTGCCGACCAACAACATTTTTAAATTCATTGTCATGTTCACTTAAAAAAATCACCCAACAATACAACTCAACGTATAATTATTCACACGTACAACCTGTCTCTGGGGTTGCACTTCGATTTCTATATGAATTTGTCCCTGCAAAATATTCAATCACAATTTAACCATTCAGACTACGGATACGCAATAGCGTGTTTATTGGCGCGGATATCTACTTCTTAATTGCGTTAATATACTGGTGTTACACTAAATATAATTGTCGTACACTAATAGGGACTGCAGTGCTTCCATCGGTGTACCACACACTCACCACACTAAGAATCTGAGCACTTCGCATATGCTTACAACCCCCCACCTACCCACACACCACTCCCACAGGAAACCCACCCATTATTCATGCATTTGCACCAAAGGGTTGCGAATAGATCTGTTAATGAGAATCTCAACTACAAAAAAAAATACCTCTACCCCTTTTGTAAATCGTCCGTTGATCATCGATCGCTTGCTTTTTTATTTCCTCAAACCGCATCGCAGGTGCTCTCCTCCTGGGCATTCTTCAATTCCCTGGAAAAATCAAGCCAGTACTATGTATTGGACACCGAGGCAGAAAGTGTGGAAATAAGTTAAAACAAAAGGAAACACTATAATTTTCACCCACTAATTGAAACCAAATAAAAAGGAAAACCCTAGAATTCATTTATCATACGCTCTCTCTCTTTCGGTCGTAGTACACACAGACAACAGTCAAAACCTTCGTGGAGATAGTGGTTTGTTGTCTTGGACAAAAAAAAAATATATACCTTCAACAATTTAACCTTCAGTTCGTCGCGATTTTGAGTTCCTTCGCACCGCCTAGGCTTCCAGGAAGGTTGTATATTCTAAAATTCGGATGTGAACTCTCAATTATGTGAATAGTGTAAGTTAACCCCTAGTTTGGAGACACAGAGACGTCCAATCAAAAGTTACATCACAAATGCCAAAAATTCTATATGCATGTGTACTTTTCTGGGGCACTACGAAGCCTAGGAAGCTAAAATATATTTTATTGTCATGTGTTGTCAAATCAAATTTAATGCACTCCACCCATTGCAAAAAGTTAAAATCTGGCTCTCGTTGCTATTATAATATGGTAGAGTCCCCCGATGTGGTATAACTCCTAAATTTAGCCTTAGTGGTAAGCGTCCCTATTATTTTTTCCTTGCATGATGCACATGGTGGTTGAATTTTGAACTTCCTATAATCATTGCTTATATTTTATTATTTTTATTAGTATTTCAGTAATATAGAAAAATAAATAAAAAATACAAAATGAAAGAAAAATTTATTATTTGGCAGCTGCTTCAGCAAGAGTACCAAAAACCACCAAAACTAATACATATTTATACTTATAGAGCTCTAATAACAGCTCTCTAAGAGACAGCTATCTAAGTAAACTTCTCACTTAGAGAGTTGTTAATAACAGCTCTCTAAGTGGCTTTGGACTTAGAGAGCTGTTATTAACAGCTCACTAAATGTGAGGTTCACTTAGATAGCTTTCTCTTAGAGAGCTCTAATATCTCTTATTAGAGCTCTCTAAGTGTAA
>JAPKLY010001668.1:0-14813 GCA_026898435.1 Prunella vulgaris
ATTTAAGGATGAATTGTGTCCGGTTATGAATTTTCGTGGAAACTGTGAGAGGATTGGATAGCAAACAAGACTGTATATAGCCCAAGTAGGTCCATTACTTGATGTTATATTTTCAAGTGAATAAGTCTTGTGCACTAAATGTACTTAATTGAATTTTTTAAAAATTATACCATTTATTATAGAAAAGTTATATGTGTTAATGTATTTTTAGAAACTCATTTTTCAATAATAATACGTGTGACTTTTAAAAAATAAATGGTACAATTTTTTTAAAATACACCTTAGTTGCATGGTACACTAGGTGCATACAAAACTAAGGCTTCCCAAGTAGGCCAAATATTTGGTGTTATCATACCCTAAAAGACATTGAGGGAAGATATAAGTGTAAGAAAACAAAAAATTACCCCCTCCGTCCACCAATTTTTTCCTATTTGTGGAGTGGCACGAGATTTAATGAAAATCTATAATAAAATGATAGATACAGTAAGAAAAAAGTGGATGTATTGTGGGGCTCAAATTTTTATTTGTGAGTGTGGGTTATTTTCAAATAAAAAAATAGAAAAAAATTTTGTGGACAAACAAAAAAGGAAAGTATGAAATTATTTGGTGGATAGAGAGAATTTGTTTTTTAGGGGAGCTCAAGAGCAGAAATCTTGCGGGAGCAATATCTATAATTTCAACCATTGGATTCAGCTGAGAAATTTTGTCAGCACGTTCGGAACTTGTGGAACAGTGTAGATCGTATTTGGAGGTCTAGATTAACAGGAATAGGCAGCTGCTAATTGGGTGGTGCACTGTGTATTCTGATAACATGATCCAAGTTTGCGGCGTGCTGTTGGAGTGAGATTTCAGCCTAGTGCATGGTTGGAGTGGGTCTAATTGCCAACTACATTTTAAATATAAGCAACTGTTTTATTAAGGGTTAACCCTATAAAAATAACTACCTTTTTTATATGATCCTTCAGGCAAGTCTAAAGGGACGTGATGAGTGGTATTCGCTCGCATTGAAAACGTGCGAGATGGGTGTCCGACCTGCCTGTTATGACATTTTGGCGCTCACATTTTAAGCTATCTGATCCCTTTTAAAAAGAGAAAAAAAAAGTGAACTATCTTTTAATTCAATTTTTAATTTAATCGTGAGCGATTATTGTTAAAAAGAATTATTTTTTTTAACAAATTTTAATTCGATATTTTTTTAATTTTCAGTCAAACCGATGACGTGTTTCATCAAAGCGCGTGAAAGTTTACCACACTGACGTACACACATTTAATTACTCTCTCCATCCCACTATATTTTGTTTATTTTGTCATTTTCGTCCGTTCCACGATATGTTACTCATTAGCTTTTTACTTTTTTTGGAAATTACAATTCATTTTTTTTAATTATTTTCATTACTTTTTATACTATTTCTATTACTTTTCCACTTTTTCCATCACATCATTTATACCTTTTCACTTTTTTCATCACATCACTTATACCTTTTCATTTTTACCTTAATATGTGTGCCTAAAAGTAACGAGCAACTTATACAGGGGCGGATGGAGTACTTTTTTTTATTTTTTTTAAATTTTCATATCGATCACATATCATATGCATATATATAAAATAACAATACTTTTATTTTTAAAAAAAACATTTTTCTAGCTGTAGAAGGGGAATTTTTTTTATATATATTTGTAGTGTGTAATATCATATTCACAAAACACTTGAAAAAACATCCAAAAATTCTAGAAAAAATTGCTCAAATTTGGACCAAATTCTGAAAAATCTAAATACTGAAAGTTTGAATTTCTAAAATTTATGCATGCATACCAACATGACAAACTTTAACTCAGTCTGGTGAAACACATCTTCAGTTGTCGGTTGGATTCTCCACCTCAACCTGAAATCCATCTTTTGAAAGAATACCATCCGAGTCCTGAGTGCTTATGGGCTGATTGTATCCCATGACTTTCTCATTAAAAGTCTCATTAAAAGTCACATCTCTACTGACAATACACCTTTTGTGACCAGGTTCCAGACATCATAACTTGTATCCTTTTACTCCCTTAGGATAACCAATAAAGATACACCTCAGTGTACACCTCAGTGCTCTAGGTTCCAGCTTGTCCTGCCTGATGTGGGCAAAAGCTGAGCATCCAAAGACCTTCAGGTTGTCGTAATCAGAGATCCTTCCATACCACACCTCATCAGGTGTCCTGAACTCAATAGTTGAGGATGGTGACTTGTTAATGAGATAACAAGCTGTATTGACTGCCTCCCCCCAAAACACCTTGGGTAGCTTTGCATCTGACAACATACTCCTGACCTTTTCTAGGATTGTCATAATCATCCTCTCAGCAAGGCCATTCTGCTGAGGATTAGCAGGAACAATCTTGTGCCTAGTGATTCCCCTTTCTTTGTAGAAATTATTAAACTTCTCTGATACATACTCCAATCCATTATCAGTCCTGAGATGTTTAATGGATCTTCCTCTTTTATTTTCTTTTTCACTGACCCAATCTCTGAACCTTGTCAAGGCCTCACTCTTCTGCTTCAGTATAAACACCCATACTTTCCTGCTGAAGTCATCAATGATTGTCATGAAGTATCTTCCACCTCCATGAGTCTCCACCTTAGCTGGTCCCCAAATATCAGAATGAACATAATCCAGAGGAGCATCAGTAGTTTTCTTACCCTTTGGAAATGGAATTTTCTTGAATTTTCCCAGGACACAATTATCACAAAAATCCATCTTCAGTACTTTTCCATCTCCAAACACCTTCTGCTTAGAAAATTCTTGGAGCCCCCTTTCTCCAATATGGCCTAACCTCTTATGCCATATCATGATCTCAGTGTTGTCCATAACATTGTTTGCTGACCCAGAAGAAGTGCTTCCAATCAAGATATACAAACCATTGACTTTCTTGCCTTTCAAGTATACCTTATTGCCTTTTGTTATCAGGATGAACCCATCCTTTGTGTTGAACTCATAACCCAGTTGATTAAGTGAACCCAGGGAGATCAGATTTCTCTTCAATTCTGGCACCAGCCTCACATTTGAGAGTATTCGATCCACTCCATCATGCAGCTTCAACCTGACAAAACCACTCCCCTTCACTTTACATGTTTGATTATTGCCCAAAACTACTGAGCCTCCTCCATCAAACCTCCTCAACTCTCTGAATAATGATTCACCCGGGCACATATGGAATGAACATCCTGAATCTAGTACACATTCATCATTCAGTTTCAAGTTAGTAACCGTCAACACCTCAGCACTACCATACCCTTCTTCAGCAGCAACAGTTATATCAGTTTTATGTTCTTTCCCTTGATTCTTATTTCTGTCAGGGCAATTTTTCTTGAGATGACCAGTTTTGTTGCAAGCAAAACATTTCCTCCTCTCAACAAAATCACCAGATTTTGGCCCCTTTGTGTTCTTCTTCTTCTTCTTGTTCTGAAAACCTAACATTCAAGCCTTCAGCCTGAACTGTATTTTTCTTATCAGCTTGTAGCTGAAGAGATTTTGTGTTCAGCGCACCTAGAATATCATCAAAGGACAATTGATCCTGCCTTCCGAATAACAAAGTATCATTGAAATTCTCAAAGGATTTAGGCAAAGAATTCAGGAGCATCAAAGCCTTATCACCATCATCAATTTTCATTCCCAGGTTCTCAAGATCATCAGCAGCCTTGTTAAATTCCTCAATTTGTTCAATCAACTCCTTCTCTTCATTCATCCTGAAAGAAATCAGTTTCTGCTTCATGAGCAAATTCTTGGTGACAGACTTAGTCTGATACACCTTTTCCAATTTACTCCAAACTCCGATGGCAGTCTTCTCCTTACACAACTCCCCAGAGGCTTGTCCCCCAAACACAAGATGATTGTGCTATGTACCTTTTCCAATATTTCTTGTTTCTTACCTGGATTTTCTGACGAAGAAGAGGGACATTGATCTTCAGGTTTCAGAGCATTGGCCAGCCCATGATGAGTCAAGAGAGTCTTCATCTTGATCTTCCACAAACCAAAGTCGTTTGCTCCAGTGAATTTCTCAAAATCCATCTTGGTAGATGCCATGATTGATGATTAACCCAGTCGATTCTTCCTTCTTTCCCACAGACGGCGCCAATTGTTGTGAATTTGATTGGAATAATCGACCTCAATAAGACTTCAAGTAGTCAGAACAATTGGAAAGAAATCCGATGAACACAAAATTACCAAAAATGAAGAAATCAAAGAACAAACAATTTACGTGGTTCGATCAAATTGATCTACGTCCACGGATGAGGTTTTCTCACTTCACTAATAGATGAATAATGTTTACAGAGTAAAAAAATTTCTCATTCTAATCTTTCGAAATGTTGAGTGTATCGCTGTGTGTAAATCTTGGAATGAATACGTATTTAAAGATCTATCCCTTAACTGCCTCTAAGCTATTAAACAATCAACGAGAATGTATGGTTATAACCGCCCAGAATAACTGTTCTGGCGTCCAATAGGATTACTCCACCAGCTGTCCAAATAATCGACTTTATCACTCAGTCGAAATCACATTTGTCATACTCTGTTGTCAGCTCAGGATATGATTCAGGATGAGTGACTCAGGAAGTAGGTGATTTTAGCTCAGGATAACGCCTTCAGGTTTACTGAGTCTTGTGCCTTCACTGATCTGAACACTCAGGATGAGAGTCAGGATCAGCACACTCAGACTCAGGATGAAACCTTCCCTCAGGTTCAAGACCAGTTTCTGTCAGGCTCAGGATAACATCTCAGGAATTTTCCTCATGACCCAAAACATCAGGATCATGATTCCTGACTAGATTTCAGTATCCAAACTCTGCATATCTTTACACATAACATTAATTAATGTATAACTATACTTAATATTGTACCATATGAAAAAATTAATTTCAGAAATTTAGGAATGTATAAATTCGAATTCTGAATCTTAAATTGATCGGAGAATTTTTAAATAATCCCCATACGAATGGGTCATAACATTTGTCCTCTCATGCTTATTAAAATTGGGAGTTGCTGACCTAACTCGTTAGGTGGTGAGACCTACCCGAAACTATAAAACCAAATATTGGAAAACTTTCCCTCTTTTGTAAGACTATGCATACCAAGAACCCAGACAACTCAGGTCCCTCAATTAAATATTATTTCTCTCTTATTCATCTACACATTCTACCATACATCTATTTATCTTACTTTTATCAGCGACTCATTCAACCCATCATTTGATAATTTAATGGGAAAAGGTGCTATCAGCCTCTAAATTATTATTTTAAGTATAATTACGACTCTAAATTATATTTTAGTTCAAATAAATTTTTAACATTTTATGTTAGGAATAATGAAAATATTTAATATTAATATGCCCTCCAAGTATTAATTAATAAATATAAAATTAAAAAAAATGCACATCTATTAATTCAAATATTAAAATAGATTTTTTTTATTTGTATATCATCAAATTTAATACAATTTTTTAAAGTTTAATTTTTAATAAACTAATAATAATTATGTTTGTTCAAAAAAAAAACTTCTAATAGAAAAATGAGTAGATATTATGCGAAAATAGTTCATGATAAGTTTATCATGAAATTATTTTAAAGTATCAAATATTTGGTCAAGTGTATCAAAATATGTATCAAGTGTATCAAAAGTTGAGATCAATTATATAATTTTTTTTATCTCAACTTTTGATACACCAGATGAGATTTTTGATATACTTGATTAAATATTTGATACTTTAAAACTGGTTTATGATAAGCTTATCCTGAACTATTTTGATACAAAACTTTCCTAGAAAAATATGGTATTTGTTTTTTTTTTTAACAGGAAAAAATATATATTAAAAATCAATCCATAAAGATACAAGTACAATCTTGGTGTGAGATACACCTCTTCAATCAGCAGAAATTACTCTTCAAGTATCAAAATAACATAAAATAGAGAAGCTAACTATATTTGATTCTCCAACCGCTAAAAGAATTTAATTCTCAATTTGTAAAAATAGATCTTCCTTGAGCCAATTCCAACAATAAGTCCTGACGTTTGAAAAATATAATATTTGTATTTATTCATTTTGTATTTTTATTGTTGGCTAATCAAGTGAAATTTCTTTCCGTACTGATGTTGTCGTGTTCCTTCAGTTCCAACGAAGAATAAGGCATATAAAGATCTTTTAATTAAAAATTACAAGTTAGTACTAAATTAATTAAAAATTACAAGTTAGTACTAAATTAAATGATGATATTATATTATTAGGTATAAATATAATCATACATATCATCCGTCAGAGACCTCTTCCAAATCAGCAAGTTGACAATTCGTTGCAACAGTCCATGATGTAGCTAGCTTCTTTATTTTTATAATTCAATAAATTTATTCATATAAATATAATAATTTTTCATACAAGTGTCAGTGCTTTGTTTTAGTCTAGGATCAAGTGGATCCAATCCCCGTCAACAATAGCGTGCACAAAACAATTCATATGAGTCGAATTTCTCTACAGAAATTGACGTTGAATTACAACCTGTGTTTTCTAGAATCTTGTTGAAAACCGTTTTAAGATTCAACCGAAAAAAATCGATCAAAACCGATCAAATTGGGTTGAATTAGTCTACTTTTATATTTTAAATTTAATTTTTTTGCTATTTTAATACGTTCCAATCCCAAAATTATTTTGTTATACAATTTATATATTTTAAATTTTTGCTGTAACATTTTAATTTGAAACTTCACTATGCATATGAGTTATGAAACATGTCATGGATTACAATCTAATATTATAAGTTTAATTATTTTGAGTATTTTAATTTGAATTACATATGATTCTATTGTGTTTATTTCAATATAAAACTTATGATTTATTAAATTTTTATATGAGAATATTTAATTTAATTTATTTTTATATAAAATATATAATATTAAAAAAATAGGCCAAAAATATATAATATCTTATGAGTATGTCTCTTGTGAACCCGAGTTCACATGAATTCGTATCACTGTTATGTATAATCACTATCCCTGTTATTCATATATACTATCACTGTTATAAAAATACACTTATATTTTGACAGTGATAATATATATGCATAACAGTGATAGTGCATATATATAATAGTGATAGTGATAGTGATAGTGTATACTCTTTATAACCTCCAGAATCGAGGAATTAAATTGATCATGCAATTATATTTTCTAATTTTTTAGCTTTTAAATTATCATAGTACGTAGTTTAATTACAACGAAAAATTAATTGAAATAATGATGAATATACATTAATTAATTACTCCATTTAATGCAGTTAAAAATCGTGATCAAAGTGCCGATACATAGTGAGAAGGACGTGTCGAAGGCCATGCAGATTGTTGTGGCTGAAGAAGGTACGTAAAATTTAAAATCCAAAATCTTTCGATTAATTTCGGGCCCGCATGGGTAACGAAAGCCCGTATTAATTCTTAATTAATTGCGATTAATTAGGTGTGATCTCAGTGAAAGTTGTAAAAGATAAAGATGAGGTTGAGGTGATCGGAGAAGGAGTTAACTCAGTGTGTTTGGCCAAATCACTTAGGAAAAAGTTTTGCTTTGCGGATATTGTAAGCGTCGGAGAAGTGAAGCCGCCGAAGAAAGATGCCGGTCCATGCCTGTGGCCGCCATGCCCTCCGCCGCCGTGCTACTTCCCGCCACCGTCTCACCACGGGTTTTATGATCCAGGACCTCCTAATTGTACTATTATGTAATTATCCACTAGCTAGGGTACATATATTGGTCTTGTATAGTTTTTTCAAAATTAATTTTTTTAGTCCCATAATGTTTCACGACGGTTACTATATTAAAAGACAAAAATTTGTGTGAACCCAAGTTTACGTTAACTCGAGTTTATCAATTATCACTGTCATTTGTATACACTATAACTGTTATGTATATTCACTATCACTGTTATGCATATACACTGCCATTGTTAAAAAATCAAGTATATCTTTATAACAGCGATAGTATATATGAATAACAGTGATAGTGATTACACATAACGGTGATACGAACTCGAGTTCACAATAGACCTACTCAAATTAAAATGTTGGTATGAATTATATTCCCCCTGTCCAAAATAAATAGACCAATTTTTTTGGATCTGGTAATTTAATACAATATGTTGAAGAGTATTATGGATATAGTGAGATTCGTTTAATATTTTTCATATATAGTTTTTAAATTTGTAAACGAGTCTTACAATACCCATGATACCTTTCGATATATTGTATTAAATTACATGCAAAACAATTAGGTCATATATTTTGGATGGAGGGAGTAGTTTTTTATTGGGAAAATTACAAAATAGTTCACAAAATTGACAAAAATTACAAATTGGTTTTGTGCAGAAAAAAAATATACTTCTGTGCAGGAAAAAATTATGCTTCTGTGCAGATATTATGAATTAATTTATAAATATAGTCACTTTTTTAAACCAATATGTAAGTCATCTTTTTTTATCTAAGGTCGGAAAGTCTATTGGGCTGGAATTAAAATAGTGGCAAATTACAGGATAAAAAAAAAACAATTCCCTTTAATTAATTTGATAGGATCCATCACAGGAAAAAATTAAGATCCAGTTTACTTTGAATCTCTGTGTGACATTTTTATAATTGAAAATAGTCATTTGCCATTCATTTGGGTTGATTAGTATGCTATATATGATGTATAGGTAATAAAATTGTTGCCTGTATTAAAAAATCCATTTATGGGTTAAAAAATAGGAGTCAATGATCAGACACAATAATATTGCTTCAGATTAAGTTAAATAACTATTGACAAAAATTGTATATAAGATTGTATTATTAAGATAGTAATTTTCAAAAAATTGATACTTTCGTCATCATATTTACTTTGTGGGTTTAAAAAAATGTAATGGATTATCCAATTGACCCAGTTTAACACAGAAAACCAAGTATCTTTAGGATTAATTAATTCTAACCATGCACCACTTTCCAGAGGATAAGCTCGTGTTATTGCTAGGGTTATGTTTTGTGTTCATACCCTAGCGAATAAGAATTAACCATCAAAATAAATATATATGATGTTATGATTTTAAACTTTCCATTGTTTTATAAAGTAAATAAGTATAATTTAAATTTATTTTAACAATCCTACTAAATTAATATTATCTGTACTATATTGACAAACTTAAAATAAAGACAGCCTTAGTTATCATGCAAAACACATTCCCCATGTTATCATGAAGTATATTATAGTATATATAACACTAAAAAAGAAGAGGGTAAAAATGAATTTTATTACAAAAATTAGAGAAAAAAATGATGTTGCATTCTTTACAATAAAATTGAAATTTGTGTTATCATATAGTATAATAATTAATAATAATGTCGTGGCATGCAGTTGATTAACTATATATTGTCATTAACTAATGATCACTTAAATCATCATTTTGAAGATATCAATATATGTTAATTTCATGTTTCAAAATGGCGTTTTCGTAGACTAATTCCACTCAAGTATATAATGTCCCATATATTGCTAGAGTTTTAATTTAAATTACTTTGGTGTAGATTCCATTTAATTTAATACATGAATATACAAATTGTTAAACAGACGCCTAGGGCAAGGGGTAGTTGTTTAATTGAGCTGTCAAATATAAACATTTCTCCTAATTTTAGCGGCAAAATTTCTTCTAATTTAATTTTAGAAAAAATATGATCACATTAAAAACAGGGATGACAATTTGGTCTGCCCCAACATGATCCGACCTGAACCCATGCAGTATGGATCGCCCCGCCCCGTCCCGCGATTCGCAGCGGGGCGGAGCGGGTATGTATATTATTATTGCCCTGACGCTACATTTTAACGCGTTTATAGTATTAAAATTTGAATATATATGGTATTTATAAAAAAAAAATTATTATGTATTAGTATATATAGTATAAATAAGAATAAATTAATTTAACAAATATATGTTAGATCAATGTATACTAATAAAATATACTATGAAATATATTATGATGTTTTAACTATAAATTTTAATTGATATCAACATATTTAAAGATAAAATAAATTCGTAAATATATTTTTAATATCATAAATTAATTTTTTTAATTAAGATCTTAAATTTATTTTAATTATGTAAGAATATATTATATATTATAAAAATTTAATTTAGAATGGATCGATCTGCACCGCCCCCGTAATTCATAACAAATCGATCCGACCTGACCAGTACATAGAGTAGAGCGAATTTGTATATGTCATCCCTAATTAAAAAGGTATTATGAACACCCTCTGTACGTACATAACTAAATAATAAATACTAATTCATTATAATGATAGTTTTACTTTTTACAAATAAAAATATTAGTAATATATTGTGGACATAGTATTCGAGTCCTTATGTCCACCCCTTGAATTAAAATGCAATCGCTAATAGATATTCATGTGGAACTTAATGATATATGCACCCCATATTATATATTCTCTCTTTCTCCTTTTTCTTTGGTTCTATGTATAAATAAATATTGAGCAAACTAACCCTATAATTTTTGGTGACCTTTATTAAAAAAAATTATGTTTAAAGTAATAGGGACAGATTTAGAAGTTTAAAGTTGCTCTTTTTAGAATATCTTTTTTTTTTACTTTATATATAAAAAAGTTCTATTATACTTTGAATTTATAAATTTTTTTCGTGTCAGTTTTTTAATTAATTTATATTTCGTCTACTGAGAAAATCTTTGATTACTGAATATGAATAATCAAATTGACGTGCCACTGCTCTGCGTTGCACCGTTGCACAATCTCTGACCAATGAGTATAAGCTTACGTCAAACGCGTGACGAATAATGTTGTCTGCAGGTTGACGTAATTCACATTTTAAATTTACAACATGCTTCCCATTCTAAAACTATGTCTGCACTTTTTTTATTTGGACGTCCCAACTCTTTTTTCACATATCTAAAAAGAAATTTTTTTTACACTTATAAAAGTTAATAAAATACATTTTTTTTATTTTATTATTTAACTTTATACTCATATACTTACTTTTCTTAATTCACGTGTCTGAAACTACTATAAAAGTAGTTTCGGGACGGAGGTAGTACAATTTAAATAATAAATAAGTTAGATAAAAATAATTTAGTTTTTCCAGAATAATATAAGTAGTTAAAATTACGTGTCTCCCCCTAATTGTTATCTTATTTTCATAGTTGGCGCTTAGCACTTGACTTATGTCTAGGGTTGCAAACGAATCGAATCGAATATCATAGTTTTGTATTTGTATTTGAATAATAATCGAATCGAATATTTGTAAACGAATTCGAATTATAAAATTTCGAATACGAATATCATAATTCGAATACGAATACCTAATCGAACCAAAAGTATTTGATTCATTTACAACCCTCGAGTAAGAGAATGAAATATAGGTGCATATGATATCTAGATTATTATCTAATGAGCTTACATCCTTAAAATAATAGTAATTATAGTAGCCATAAATTTCTAATGGTCAATAATAATAATAATAATAATAATAATAATAATAATAATAATAATAATAGCAATTATTATAGTCTATTATCATTATAATATTTATAAAAAATATTTAATCAAATATTTACGAATATCGAATCGAATATCATTATTTTGTATTCGTATTTGAATAATAATCGAATATTTATAATCGAATTCGAATCATAAAATTTCGAATACGAATACCAAAATTCGAATATGAATACCAAATCGAATCAAAATTATTTGATTCGTTTGCAACCCTACTTATGTCCACACGCTACAATGTACTGGTAATAAAATAATGAATTCAAATATAAGAATGCTACTTTGAATACCAACGCTTTACAGATTTTGTTCCAAATAAATTGATAGCATAAATGTAAAATGCACTATGATAAATTTTATTACTCCAATTTACTCTGCATAATCCGTTATCCAAACAACAAAATTAACACAAAATCTTTGGTACACAAATTTATAAATATAGTTACTTTTTTAACGAATATGCAAATGCCCCTAATTTTATTACTTAAAACAAACATTTGCATGCCCCTAATTTTATTACTTAAAACAAACACTTGAATATATAATTAACCTCCAGGAGTTATTATCAGCCTATCAACTGAAGTTATAACCTTATAAAGTCAGCTTACCACTTTTCTACTGTGGAAATCATATCTTATGTATTGCAGAAGATATGTAGCCAAATTTAACCACAAATTAAGGACAACACATCGATCAACATATTAAACTCCTCTATTACTTTCTTCATACTGCCTGTTTCATTTTCCACAAAGATTAAGAAAACATATTTAAAATGTTTTAAACTTTAAAATTTAATTTACACCTATTGAAAAGAGATGAACAAAAGTTAAATATGTTCATTGAAATTAAAAAAAAAACAATTTTTTATTAATAGAATAATTTAATTAGTCCATTAGAAAAAGGCGCTAATAAAAAAGCAAGTTATAATAAAATAGAAAAACAAATCAATTTTAGGCCGGTCATAGAGGAAGTAGTATATATATATATATAGGGGTTACTAGTTAATCGTGCATTGTTGGAGAATCTTGTTAACACTAAGTAATTAATCATTTTAAGTACTAGTATTATTGATCACAGCTAATGTATCTCTCTTGGATATACTGTACACTTAGGGCTCATTTGGTTCATAAGATAAAAGTATCTATCCGTCGAAAATATGCATATTTTTTACGGATAGATACTTTTATCTTACGAATCAAATTAGCCCTTAATGACTTAGTCTCAGTCACTCAGTTGACATTAATGCGGACATGGCAAGTTGGCAACTCAACAAATTAATATTTTTATTTTCTTTATATTTATTTAAAGTTATCTGATTTTTTTAAGGGAAGAATTCTAACCGGCATGTGGTCATATATATATATATATATAAAAGACTATTTCTCTCCAACTGGAGTAATTAATTATTGAGGCAGTTGTACAGTGGTTCAAAAAAGTCTACTGATTCAAAAAAATTGAATTGAAGTATAATTTTTTACATACAAAAATATATATTTTTCTTACAAAATTAATTTATAATTAGTATTAATTTTTGAACCATTCAATATTTTCCCTTTATTATATAATTGCATAAGACACAAGGTTGTAGCAGACCTGCAGTTAGTGGCCTATAATTAATTAAAGATAATGAGATATGAATTAAATATAATTTATTATTACAATAATACAGAGGTAGATGTTAATTTATGTGATCATACGTTATGAAACAGTCTTACATAAGTTTCTAGTCATAAACTTATTGTTGAGGAATTTATATAAATTAATTAATTACATATTTTTTTAAAAGTTCAAAATTTTATATGTTACGAGATTTTTTCACCGGATCAGAGCTAAATATCTAATATCAATGCGATTGTTTAGGTCCAATCTCTATGAATTCCTCTGATTCTTCTTTTCGAGTCTTGACTTGGTCTTGACTTGATTTGCAGATTTCTCGGAGTTGGGTCCGAGGTTGACTTTGGGGTTTGACGTTAATTCGAGGGCGTTGAGCCTTGTTTCGAATTAACGTTGCCTTATGAAAGGACTTTGTTGATTTTTCAGAATTGGTCCGGAGTTGATTTTGGAGTTGGACATTAATTCGAGGGCGTTGAACCTTGTTTCGAATTAACGCTGCCTTATGGAACGACTTTGTTGATTTCCGGAGTTGAATCCGCTTTGATGTTGAAGTTTATATTAATTTGAGGACGTCAAGCCTTATTTCAAATTAATACTGCCTTATACAAGGACTTTGTTGAGTATTCACCTTTTGACTTTCTATGTTGATGTCGTCGTAGGTGAGTGGTGTTGATTGCCGTTGAGGACTTGTTGTGAACGTTGATCGGAGGGGCTTCACGCCGTATTTCTCTAATCGAACGCCGATGTTGATGAAGAACGCTGACCGGAGGCTTCGCACCGTGATCCCGGATCAAAATACCTTGTTAATGAAGAACTCGAAGAACACTCTTGAAGATCGTGAAGAACGCCTTTGAATCTTCAAAGTTGCCCGAAGTCTTGGATCTTGATGCTTCTCTCTAAGCTCTGATCTTCTTGACTCCTTGTTGTGTTGTTGTTGTTGTTGTCGTTGAAGACTTGTATTTGAACGTTGACTGGAGGGGCTTCGTGCCGTATTTCTCTAATCGAACGCCGATGTTGATGAAGAACGCCGACTGGAGGCTTCGCACCGTGATCCCGGATCAAAACGCCTTATTGATGAAGAACTCGAAGAACGCTCTTGAAGATCGTGAAGAACGCCTATGAATCTTCAAGGATGCTTGAAGTCTTGGATCTTGATGCTTCTTCCCAAGCTCTTGATCTTCTTGACTCCTCGTTGTAGATGTTGTTGTTGTCGTTGTTGAAGACTTGTGGATGGTCGTTGATCGGAGGGGCTTCGCACCGTATTTCTCTAATCGAACGCCGATGTTGATGAAGAACATTGACCGGAGGCTTCGCACCATGATCCCGGATCAAAACGTCTTGTTGATGAAGAACTTGAAGAACGCTCTTGAAGATCGTGAACAACGCCTTTGAATCTTCAAAGATGCCCGAAGTCTTGGATCTTGATGCTTCTCTCTAAGCTCTAATCTTCTTGACTCCTTGTTGTGTATGTTGTGTGTGAATGAAAATAACTAGAATGAAACCCTATTTATAGGTGTGGAATTCTAGATTTGTAGGCCAGATTTGATGGGCCGGAAGATATGATTTGGGAATATTTCCAAAATATCTCAGATTTCAAGGATATTTGTGAAGATTTGATAATCTTCATGGATATTTGTGAAGATT
>JAPKLY010001668.1:14823-38165 GCA_026898435.1 Prunella vulgaris
GGATATTTGTGAAGATTTGATAATCTTCATGGATATTTGTGAAGATTTGATAATCTTCAAAAATATTTGTGAAGATTTGATTTCTTGGGCTTTTTAAAGATCGGGCTTGATGACTTTAAAAATTCAGAAGAATTAATTGAACTTTAGAGGCCCAATTTGATTTATTAGGCTTTTGAGGTCCAATTGAATTATTAGGCTTTTAAGGCCCAAATGAATTTATTATTTAAGAATTAAATTTATCTAAATTCCTAATAATAAATTATTTTAACATGTTATTTTTTTAATTTGGCAATCAATTTTAATTGCTTACAAATTGCCCCCTCGCATTTCGTTCGCGTGTATTTTTGGTGAGGACGAATTGCGAAACTTCACTTATGAATCTTCGACACTTGTTCATCTCTTGTATGCTTCAAACTTGATAAGATGATCTTGAGTTATGATTGAGTCTTCACTTATGAATCTTCGACAGTTGTTCATATCTTGTACGCTTCAAACTTGATAAGATGATCCTGAGTTATGATTGAGTCTTCACTTATGAATCTTCGACAGTTGTTCATATCTTGTACACTTCAAACTTGATAAGATGATCTTGAGTAATGACTGAACTTAGAATGATTTCTAAGCTGCCTACGTACCTCTTAAAAGAGGATCAAGTCAAAACGTAGTTCAAAGGGGACACTTGATTTGGTTTTGGGGGGAGCCGTACACAGTTTAACCTCATGCGGGTGATTTGTGTGACAATTGCTCATTTTTAGGGTGCTTAATTTGATTAATTTTATAGAATTACATTCATTTTTATACTTTAAATTGATTTATTTGTGCTTAATGGCCAAGAAAGGCATTTGTTGATATTTGTAGGATATTAGTGATTTTTGGAGCAAAATGCATATTAATATTTTTGGAGTTAATTGACGAGATGAGTCGAAAAAGATGGAAATCGAGAGAACAAGAATGGGCCGACTTTTATTCTAAATTTTCGACCCAATGTTTGATTAATTGATAAAAGCCCAGCAACAAAACATTTTCCTCAGGAAATGGAAGGCCCATTCCTTTTCAACATTCCTAATTAATGGTCAATGCTCAGCTTATGAAATGGAAAACGAGGAGACATGGTTGTTGGTCCCGAAACGAGTAAAATTAGTGTATGGGGGGGAATACACTGATGTCAGATTTTTCTGAATACTCAGAAAAATGCTCTTACACCCTCAGTCAGGAAGATCCTGAAGTTACTCAGTAAACTGAAAGTCCACAGGGGCAGCAGGGACAGTTCAGTAGTGAGTCAAATAAGCTGAGTGTGAGTAATGTGCTCAGAAGCTCAGTAGAGATAACAAACCTACTGACTGCTCAGAAGCAAGTCAGTTGGACTACTATCTCAGTAAGCTAGAGTACGTGCGGAAAGTGAGCCCTTAGTTTCTACTCGTTTTAGTTTTTGAAAATGTTTTCTCTGAGTTTTCTTAGTAAATGGTGGTTAAGGCTGGTGCACAGTATTCTGATTCAAGATGATTGATTCAGCCTGAATATTAAAACAATGCAGTATGTTCAGTTTAGTATGAATGACAATTATGATCCTGAACACAAAACTAAATCAGCACACAAGGGTCTTTTTAACGTGGTTCGGAGATAATCAACTCCTACGTCCACGGCCTGATTTAACAAGAAGCTATCCTCAAAACCCTGAGAATAGGTACTTGGGTTTTACGTGCCAAGGGACACGAATAGCCAACTTCCTCTCTTAGGAACTGACCCCTAGGTGGTTTTATAAGTCTCAGTCCTTCTAACCAACCAAACTCACACCCTGAGTGGTTTGATATTCTTGATTTTCAACTAAGATAGCTCTAGCAATACTGAACAAAGCTAAAGATTAGAGCTATCGATCTAAGCAAATACAGAGTGAATCCTATCACAACACTAAGGAAATTTAATTACAGAGTGTTGTTCAAAGTATGCATTGAGTGCTTGGATTCTTGAGAGCTTTCACTTGGAAATTTCCCGTTAGCCTTGAATGGGTGCAAGGCTCTCCATATTTATAGGCAAGATTCAAAATAGATCCGTTGGAGGAGATCTATCCAAATCTTTCCTATTTTAGGGTGGTTGCAGGCAAGATGTACTGTTGACCTAATCACCATGCTTAATCTGACAATCCTTGTCCCGCCGCCTGCAACTCTGAGACGCATTAAATGCCGCCTTAAATGCTTCGCAGACTCCGTACATGCGTGTCGAAAGATCATTGGTTCTCCGTACAAATGGCTAGTTGACCTTCTGACATTTGTCCTTCCTCGTACATTCAATACTCTGAGTCTCTTGTTAATAACTCAGCCTGAATGTTTGTCTTTATCGGAGTCTTACTGACATTCTCTTTGTCTCTTTGTCCCATAGCATAAATGACCTTTTTGCTTTGGACTTACATGATTCAGGTAAACTGAATCAAGGCCTAAGTTAGGTCTTACGAGCATTCAGCTCGGCCTGATAGGTTATTCAGCCCAGTATGTGTAACTTTTTTGCTTTGGACTTACATGAGTCAGATAAACTGACTCAAAGCCTAAGTCAGGTCTTACGAGCATTCAGCTCGGCCTGATAAGTTACACTTACTCTTCACTGACTAAGTTCTGTCCTGAGCATGCTTAGTGTACTCAGTAGAAACATCAGTCAATGGTGTTCCAGATGGTCTTCAGGATGGATCTTCAGACTTCGGTCTTCAGCTTCAGTTCAGGCAATCTTCAGCAAGACTGACTCTGACCTTCTTTAGGGCGAGTTGCACTTCAGACTTCAGTAAATTGGGTCGACTCCAATTTCCTTCAGTCTTCAACACGTTCCCCCTGAACTGAATTCCTAACATGACTACCCTGAACTAGACTATTCTGAACAACTATACTTAGACAAATTCATCAGGGGTTTTGGGATATAATCAAAATATTCAGATTGTCCCAACAATTTCCCCCTTTTTGATGATGCCAAAACCCTTAAGCAAATTCCTATTCATCTATACAATCAACTGACTTAGTCAGTGAAATATGTTCAGTACCTTATGACAACTAGGCACTTAGTCTATAAGATGAAAACAGGAATGGGTTAGTACAGTTCTTGATAAGGATACAGACAAGTAAATTCAGGAGTCAACAAGAAGTTGTACTCAGGAAACATTAAATAACTTCATTGATAAATTTGAAAGTACATGCATCCTGAAGCTATTACAAACATTTCCTGAACAACTAACTCCTGAAATCTATTCTTCGTCCTTGTCCCAAGCTGCAAGAGGAATCTCATACATCTCCAAGACTCGGTACAGGATCCGCTTCATCCTGTTCCAATCACCAACGGCACCGGCAACGCGTCCTACCCTGACGACTTCTTCAGAAATTGCCTTCCGGTCCAGTTGCTTGGAGTTCCTGAAGAGTGGAGGAGGATACTTGATGAATTCCGGAGGAGCGATCTCTACACCTTCAGAGTTAGCATTTCTGATTATCTCAACCCATAGATCGAGATGCTCCTGTGCCATCCAGTGGTGGAGTATGACGCCTTTATCTTCATTGAGATCGTCCCACAACCCCACCACATAGAATAGATAGGCCCATCTATTCCGGATCGGAATCCAAACCTCCAACATCTCAACCAGAATGAAATCCTCCACAAACTGAACTGGAGGAGGGCCCTGAACTGGATTAACCACTAATTTCCTCTGAGTCTTCTTCCGAGATCCAGAAGGAACTGACTTCTTCTTCTGAACCTGCGAAGTCAGGTACTCGATGGACTCTTTCAACCTCTGGATCTGACTGAGCAGCGACAACTCCTTCAACTTCGCCTGCTTCTCCGACTCAGTCACTACCAGTTTCTTCTTCAGAGTGGTTGTTCCTGGGTGCAAACCTTCCTCCATCTCAGTGAACAAGGGCTCCAGGGCAGGATCTTCAGAGGACCTCATCCTCTTCGGATCTGAGCCTTCAGCAGCTTCAGTGGCGGACACGGACCTTGTTCTCTTTCTGTCCGCAGCCTTCAGTTCAGGGGGGAAGATTTTCTTTTTGCCTTTACCAGTAATTTGCTTCTTCCCTTCTTCCCCCTTTTTCACATCATCAGAGTTGATTTTGTCAACCACCTCTTCAACCGATCCAGCCAGCATCTTGAACTGATCCGCCATCTCCTGCTGCTTGCCCTGAAGTTGTCCGATCTGACTAGCCATACCCCTCAGACCGGAGCTCAACTCCTTCACTGCTGAATTATGCTCTGACTTCAGTCGGCCTTCAAAGCCCTCCATCCTGGAGTCCAGAGCAGTTTCGATTTCCTTCTTCTCTTGATTGGCCATTTCACTCACTAGTTCAGCTTTTAAATCTGCTTACAGCTTGGCTAACTTTTCATCAACCAACTGATCAACCCTTTCAGTCAGTTGTTGATCAAGAAAAGTAGTTAGCTTAGACTCCTGCTGAGTTGTGACATCAGAGACCATTTGCTTGCAACTCCGAATGGCCCCTTTTACCTGCTCAGTGATAACAGTGAGGTCTATTGAGTATTTTATCTTGACTTCTCCGAGAAGATCGATTGCAGCGTTCATATCCCTTACCATCTCGTTCAGATCCTGTTCCACCTTCTTCACACGATTATTAGCCAGGTTTGCAGTCAGATTGAACCTGTTAATCCTCGTGTTGTGCACACTGAGCCGACGGTTGATTCCACTGAGTGTCCGTCCCCAAGCCCATCTTTTCTGAATTGCACCTCTGAGGATCTTAACGAGTGAGCTCAAATTGTCCCGAGAACCCTCAGCAGCCCTGGGTCTACGGGGTGAGTCATCGGGTTGTGCACTGATCACATCAGTCGCACCTTGCTGAATAGGTTCATTATCAGCAATCTCAACTACCTCCTTCTCTCCTTTCTTCTCCTTCTCCATCAATCCAACAACCTTCCCTGGATGGTCCACTTCTTCCCCAATCACCTTATTCTCTCCCTGAGCCTCAGCATGTGGAACCACAGCCTGTTCCATCTCAACTCTTTCTTGCTCGGGCTCAGCAGCTGCTGCCTCAGGATAAATCCTTCGGACTGTTTTGATAAAGTCGGGCATACAAATCAGGTGATTTAGTGAATTTACCTGAAAGTGATCAAACAAGACTGCTTCATCATCAGCCAGCGTGTTTACTCCTTTCACCTTGGTTAGCTCGTCGAGTTCAGGCCAGGTGGCAGTTCTGATCATTGCATAAGTGCGGAGCTGTCCCACCGCCTCTTTCTAAGCTGTAGAGAGATCAGGGAACTTTCGATCCACCACGTCAGCTGCCTTTCCCCTCGCTACGACCTCAAAGTCAGGTAAGGAGTTCTCATCAGGTACGGGGAATGGCCATAGAGTGTCAGCCTGAACACTCTCAGCAATGGGTTCCCCCTGAGTGGGTTCCCCCTAACCTTCATCAGATCTGACCTCTTCATGCTGATATTCGGTCACGACCTGTTGAATTTGATCACTCACCAAATCTTGCTCATAAACAACCGGCGCTGGATCTGAGGGTGTAGATTCCAAAATGGCTGAAATAGGGGCAACCACGAGAGCAGTCTAAGTGGATTCCCCTTCCGGAACTACTTGCTGAGGTTCTGACTCAGGTTGAGATGGCTCTTTCTCAGGCTGAGTTTCCTTCTCTTCCACAACTTTCTTGGATCTTCCTGATCCGGGGTAAAGAAAGTTGAGCTTGAGTTGTTTGGGTCTGGAAGATTTGGACTTGTCCCCTGTTGGCTTTGAACCCTTGTCTTCAGTAGGCTTGCTTGCCTGAGCCTGGACTCCCTGAGTCATGCTCGCCTGAGCCTTGCTCGCCTGACCCTTCTTCGACAAGGTTCTACTCCTCTTCTTCTGAGTGCCAGCATCACCAGAAAAAGATCTGAAAAGATCGACCTTTGCTGGAATCTCTAGAGATTGGGCTTGATCAACATCTCCAAGAGCCAACGTTTCCAAGATCAGAGAGATCTTCGTGCCAAAGTGCATCTTGGCATCAAACATCGCCTGACCCTCCGGCGAGTATTTGATCTTGCTCCTCTCAGCCACCATTAACTGAAGGAAGTATTCCTCCCAGTTGATTCTTTGCATAGCTGCATCCTTGATTGCCATCATGGTATACAGCTTTGGCCTAGAGATCTGCTCTAACCCTCCGGCAATCCCCATCACTCCTTGACTAGTCAGGTCGAAGAAGTGACAGTTGGTGGTCCTCAGAATTGACTTATTCAATCCTGATTTCAGAACAACAACTCCATCACAAAGAGACTGGAGAAAATCCCTCTCGTCACCAACTCCATAGTCAACCGGGCTGCGACCAGGATCAGGCAGGTTGAAGACTTCCTTGATCTTCTGCCTGATGTTGATGGTGATCCAATCTCTCACCAGCACATCCTCACCGTCCTTCCCCTTCACACAAGAGGTCAATGGGATGCAGGATTCCCATTCTTGGGTGTCCTTGTTCTGCGCCATCTTCAAATAGAAAGCAGCAACAAGTCGAGGGTGGAGTTTCTTGGGCTTTGCAGTGATGAATTGTAACAGTCCTGCATTTTCAAACAATTCCTTCACAGGCAAAATGTCTGGGTGATTAGAAGAAAAATCACCATAGGGTTCCCAATGAATTTCATTCCTTAGATGGAAAAGATTTCCAAAGAATGTGTTGGCAGAGGGTGAAGCCATGGATGAAGATATGAAGAAAAAGATTTGCAGAGAGAAATATAGCAAGAAAAATATTTGAGTGCGTAAAGGTTGCAATGACAAAAACTTCCCTTATTTATACAAAAATTCAGTTTTAATCGGACGGTTCAGAAAATTATGACTTATGTGATTCAATGATTAAGATTAAAACATTTGATGCATGGATGCGGATTGAGCCTCTTCGGTTTTCAAAGTTAATAATTCAAAACTTTATCGGAAACTGTTCCCGCTCACTTTGCATTAAATGCACGTCAGAGCATGTCCGTATTTAATTCAAATAATTTGCATTAAATAATAACTGAATATTACATGAATGGCTGGGATTAATGACAAAAAGATTTGATTTGACAACACGACAAACAGTATCAAAGATGGTGCAAGCAAGATATGATGACTAAAAATAATTCAGGAAACATACCAGTCAGTCAGATTTCGTTATCTGACTGATACCGCTTATTTCCTATCATGATGACAAGCTCTAAATTCTGTGTCCTGAATCTTAGTCAGTCTAAACTGAACATCCTTTTATACTGAGTGTTCCCCTTACAACCATTCACTCTCTCTCTCTGAGATTCCTTCATCCTGAGTCCTAGATAGTCATTCTCCCTGACCTTATGCATAATGATCTGAGATTCATACTGAATCTCCTAAGCCTGGGTCAAGGAGCCCTAATTCTACTGACAACTCAACAAACCTGGTTTCAAGCAAAGCCTTAGTCAGGATGTCAGCTCTCTGCTTATCAGTAGAGACTCTCTCCATCCTTATATCCTTCTTTTCAACATGATCTCTGATAAAATGATGCCTGATGTCTACATGCTTACACCTTGTGTGTAAGACTGGGTTTTGGGATATGGCAATGGCACTATTGTTGTCACAATAAATTGGGACTTCAGTGGCCTCTATTTGGTAGTCTCTCAGTTGTTGCTTCAACCAAAGGATCTGGGAACAGCAACTGCCTGCCGTCATATACTCAGCCTCAGTAGTAGACGTTGCAACACTGGTTTGCTTCTTAGAAAACCAAGAGATCAGTTTACTCCCTAGAAACTGACATGTGCTTGTAGTTAATTTCCTATCAAGCCTACAGCCTCCATAATCTGCATCTGAATACCCAGTCAGTTCTTGGTTTACATCAGAGGGATACCAAAGTCCTAAATTGACTGTACCTCTCAGGTATTTCAATATCTTTTTGGCGCTCTCTAGATGACTCTTCTTCGGATCAGACTGATATCTTGCACAAACTCCAACTGCATAAGTGATGTCAGGACGACTCGCAGTCAGATACAACAAAGATCCAATCAGGGCGCTATATTCAGTCTGATTTACTGAGGCTCCTTCTTTGTCAGGATCCAGCTTCTCATTTGTCTTCATGGGAATACGTGAGACTTTCCTGGACTGAACTCCAAATTTCTGAATCAAGTCCCTCGCATACTTGAACTGATTTATGAAAATTCTGGAGTCAGATTACCTGACTTGGAGACCCAGAAAGAAGTTCATTTCTCCCATCATTGACATCTCAAATTTCCCAGTCATCAGCTTGGAGAATTTCTCACAAAGCTTCAGATTAGGAGATCCAAATATTATGTCATCCACATAAATCTGAACCAAGAGAATGTCCTCCCCTTCGGAAATCCGGAAGAGGGTCCTGTCCACTGTTCCTTTCACGAACCCGTGGTCTATCAGGAACTGGGAAAGTGTATCATACCAAGCTCTCAGAGCTTGCTTCAGGCCATAAAGAACTTTCTTCAGATGATATACCTTATTTCCAACTTCGAACCCTGGAGGTTGCTCAACGTAGACCTCCTCGTTCAGTACACCATTCAGAAAAGCACTCTTCACGTCCATCTGATACACTTTGAACTTTTTGAATGTTGCATAAGCCAAAAACAGCCTGATTGCCTCTAACCTTGCGACCGGAGCAAAGGTCTCATCATAGTCGATCCCTTCGTCCTAAGAGTAACCCTTTGCCACTGGTCTGGCCTTGTTTCTGACTACAACATTCTTTTCATCCCTCTTGTTCTTGAAGACCCACTTGGTGCCAATGACATGTTGACGCCTAGGTCTATCAACTAACTCCCAAACCTGATTCCGCTCAATGGTGTTCCGGATGGTCTTCAGGATGGATCTTCAGACTTCGGTCTTCAGCAAGACTGACTCTGACCTTCTTCAGGGCGAGTTGCACTTCAGACTTCAGTAAATTGGGTCGACTTCAATTTCCTTCAGTCTTCAACAAGTTCCCCCTAAACTGAATTCCTAACCTGACTACCCTGAACTAGACTATCCTGAACAACTATATTTAGGCAAATTCATCAGGGGTTTTAGGATCTAATCAAAATATTCAGATTGTCCCAACAATGGCCCACCTCCACTCACACAACTTTGACCAAGGAATATGGATAAGATGAAAAAGTGGCTTGATTAAGCCCACACATCAATGTAATCATCTTCTTCAACCTCTCACAGCAACATTGTTTCCAAGCTGGAAACCCACAGCAACCCAAGCACCAAAAATTGCTCAGCAGTAGCCGTTCCACCCCTATTTCCGACAGTCGTGCCTCGCTAAAATTGTCATCGCCGGAGCTAATTGAAGAGACAAAGGGAGCAGCCCTGCCGCCAGAAACTTGTGCCACCTTGCATGCGCCGAAATTCGTGAACCCAACAGCCACTCCTCCGCCTGTAGCGACCGCCGACGACTGCCCCACCTAGTGCCGGAATCGAGCCTCCACAGTTGCCGTCCGCCACCTCTCAGCGTAGCCAGAAAATCGCCGACGACTTACCCCTGCTTCTCGCCCACATTTCGCCCGTCAATTCGCCGGAGAAGACGACTAATGAAGCCCACCTCTGTTTTCCGAGCCCAATCGCCGCGTCTTCTCCACTACCGGAAACTGGAATTCACACCGGAAAAATGGATCTCGGCCGTTGCTTTCAAAAATGAAAAAGGTAAACGTGTTCAAATTGAAAAAGTCGCTGAAGGAGAGAGTTGCTATTCCAATTTGAAGAGTTGTCATTTGTGCTCGTGCATGGTTGCTTGATCGAACTTCCTTAAAGAATTTACGAAGCGATATTGGAAAATAGTTGCTCGACCATTTTTGGTCGAGCAACCAAGCTCGATCGAGCACGCAACAAAATTATGATTTTTGTCCGTTGATTAAGCCACGTGGAATAGGAATTAATTGGGCCAAGAGTTTTGGCCCTTTTTTTTTTGCAGAATATAAATATAAGCAGCGTAGGTTTCTGGAAGGAAGGGGGTTAGACACACGAAATTAAATTAGGGAATTGGCAGCAGCTTGTTTCTCAAAATTTTGTGGGGGAGCTTCTCTCCCCACACACACACACACATTAGATTAGGATTTTATTTTTCTTGCAATTTCTAGTTAATTTTGATTGAGCATTTTGATTTCTTGAAGTTGTGAAGAGAACCATAGAGGTGATATTGTTATATTATTCAAGTTTTAATGGTAATGTTATTGTTTAGAATTTATTTTAGTATTTTGATCATGGGTTTGTTGATTTTAGCTATGGGCTAATTGTTTCTTGCTTTGGGTGTTTGAATTATGATGGATATTGATGTATTTGTGTCTTGATTATTTTGATTTTGCTATGGATTTGGTGATTTGATTTTCTTAATGTGTTTTCCTTGATTTAATTGATTTATTTAATTTAGTATTCCATGATTGATGATTACATGTTGCAACTAGGGTTGGTGTGTGGTTAATTAGTCATGTGAAGAAAGGTTAGGTGATTAATTAGATTCAATTAGTGGTTTATTGACCCGAGAGGGGTAGATCGCTTAGAATTACCATTAAGGGACGTTAGATGCTTTGATTGTGAATTAGAGTATTTAGTGAAGGGGGAAACTAGGGACGTTATCTGTGCGAACCTCCTAGCGTTCACTATCCTAGGAGCCGTTTGTAGTTAATTAGGTGCTAGTTAACTAGAATTGATCACTCAAGCCTCAAAAGGGATCGGTCTTCATTTGCTTAGTGGTAGCCCTTATCACACCCAATGAAATAGCAATTGATAAGTAATTACAACATGAGTTACATTAATTTAAATCATAAGGATAACACCCGAGGAATTTCACTCACCTAGCACTTTCGTCTTGGAAGTTAGTTGGTAGTTTTATTTGCTTTCTAGTTAATTGTGTTTAGTTTATTTTTCTTGTAAACCTTACTCGTCACTATAGTATCATAACGACACATAATCTTGGGGCTCCATCGCACCACTAAATCCTAGGTCGATAACTACTTGATCGTATACTTGCAATACTATAATTACCCATCCGCTTTTGGGTAGATTTGCTTGTGTTATAAAACGTGCAAAAATACGAAAAAGTCAATGTGGGCCAGGAGGGATGTATACTTTTTACTACCATAGTAGCAGTAGGGTATAAATTATTTAACCACTTAAACACCTTTAGTGGGATAAATTAACAGTTTAACCACATGTAATCATCTTTGGTGGTTGTCGTACACAGTTTATCCTCATGCGGACCAGGAGCAACATGCAGTTTAGGCTCTTGCGTCAAGGAGCATTGTGCAGTTTATGCTCGTGAGTCAAGGAGCATCGTGCAGTTTAGGCTCGTGCGTCAAGGAGCATTTTGATTTACGCTTAGCAGCGTATGAGGATTATCCCATTTATGGGACTAATGATCGCATCCTCATTGGAGATCTTGTATGCGTCATTTGTGTAAATTTCTTTCACCATTTGAGCATCTTCATATGTGGTGATGTGATTTGTGGTAGCAGACTCTTCATTGGATCCTATTGTAAAATCCACACAAGTTCTGACTTGACCATTTCTTCCTCTAACTAGGATCGTTTGCACGTTGTTCACTTCGGTGATGTTCATATTTCTGATCATGAGAGTTGTTCTTCTTTGTGGAATATTTTCCCTATCTCGGAGAGCTGGCTGTTGGACAACGCGAGTATTGATGAAATTAGATGAGACCACGTCTTCTCCATCTTCATTGGTCTTGGTGTAGATTATTGTTTGTACCTTTGCTGTCAAAGTTTCTCCACAAGATGCAATCAAGTGAGTTTGCCGCGTCATACGGGATGGAACTCGACTTCGGAGCTTTTGGGAGTTTGAAGTTTCAACAACTCTTGTTTCTTTTTTATGCCTCACTTTGAGTGGCCCCAACCTTTCGAAAACAGCTGCCGACTTTCGATAACTAAATCTCCCTTGCGGTCCTAATCTTTCGAAGACTGTCCCCGATCTTTGGCGCTTATTTCCCAATCTTTCAAAAGCAGATGTTCGTTTCATTCTTCTCTTGTCCTCATCATATGCCTCTTCCATTGATGGGACTTCTTCATCTATGATTTGATTTGCACTTGCTCTTTTGATGGCGATGCATACTGAACTTTGGGCGGTATACCCCAAGCCAAACCTCGTGCTCTTGATGGTGAGACCACCTCTTCTTGGTACTCTTGGAATGGATTCCAACTTCTTAGATGCTTCATGATGTGACTCTTTTGAAGCTTTGTTCCCTTGCGGATCGTATCCGGCTTTGACAAGAAGACTGAAGGCTAGAGGACCATATGCCCCAATTATTACGACTTTCGATATATCTCCATGTTCGGTCCTAACTCCTCTGACGGGACGAGTGAATCCTTTGAGTGGTTGTGAAGGTTTCATTACGATGTCGAGCTTGGTCAAAGGAAGTATCAATTCTTCTAATGCTTCAGTGTCTTCACAAGGTTGCTTGTTCTTGTTGGTGCCGGAAGAAGTCTCATCCTCTTCATCTTGTTTATTGTCTATTGCTCCCTTCAAAGGACCGTCTTCAACTTTTGTAGGCTTCGTATTCTTATAAAAATATTTAGCATCCGCAAAGTAAGATTCCGCTTCGGTAAATGGTTTATCATCGCCAAACACCATCTTTATCGTATTGCCGTCACGGTACTTGAAGCATTGATGTAGTGTGGAGGGTACTACGCCATAACTGTGCAACCATGGACGTCCGAAGAGCATGTTGTATGATGTCCTCGCATCTAAGAACATGGAAGAACCATGGAAATTTGAGTTCAACAGATATTGTCACACATTCTTTTTTTAAAGCATATTTAGTCTCATCCATTAATATAAATTATATTTTTGATCCAATGAAAATTTGTGCTCAAAAAAATTTAATCCCATGTTAATTCATTAGTTTTGATAGAAAATTCTTATGGGACTATTTTTGTTAAAAAAAACAGAAACCAAATTTATGAGTATAAATTCTCATGGAACCAAAAATACAATTTACCTGTAAATGGTGTTGGTATGTTACGTCGTGTTATTTGCATTTGCAGTTCCCATCACAGGATTTTTTTGCCTCATGAAAATTATCTTCTTTTTTTCTTTTCTTTTTTTTAACAATTTTGGTCCTAATAGAATTTTTTTTTAAAACTAACAGATGTTGATGCCTGAGATGCATGTGACATTAAGAATTTTAACAAGTCATTTTTCACCCATTTTGATCACATAGGAGTTTAGAAATTCTAGTGAACTATGATTATGTTAAATATACTTAACAATTAGGACCAAATTTTTTAAAAAAAAAACTAAAACTATAGTATAGGTACGAAAAGTGTTTTCAAATTAAAAAAATCTGGTTATAGAATTTTTTTAACCCTAATATATAATTTGTGTAATGCAGGAGTAATGTCACTAAGTGTTGGAGAAAATGATGATCTTGTGGTGATCTGAGTTGGGTTGGACTCAGTGTGTTTGGCAAACTCTCTCCGAAAGAAGTTTTGTTTCGCAGAAAGTGTAAGCATAGAGGAAGTAAAACCTCCCGATTTGCCTCCGCCTTCGCCTCCGTCGCCGCCACCGACTCCCGTAAAAACGTGTTCGCCATATATATCCCCATAATTTGTTAGGTAAAAATTTTATTGATTGATGATTTTAAAATTTGCTAATGCACGTGGAATTATCTTATTGTTCTAAAATTCCTTAGGATTCGCGTTATCTTTTATTATTAGAACAAATTATATTGAATTTTTACACTA
This sequence comes from Prunella vulgaris, assembly GCA_026898435.1. Lineage (NCBI taxonomy): Eukaryota > Viridiplantae > Streptophyta > Magnoliopsida > Lamiales > Lamiaceae > Prunella > Prunella vulgaris. The sequence continues at coordinate 28,462 of JAPKLY010001668.1, forward strand.
CAAAAAATATGCGAATTACCGACCGAAAATTAGCGACCACCTCCAGACGGTCGCTAATTAGCGACCGACATTGACTAATGGTCTAAACGATCATTTTCCGACCGATTAGCGGTCACTAATATCAAAATAAATTAGCGATCGCCTGTAGTCGGTCGTGATTAGTGTGAAAATTGCTTGAAATTATTGTGTTTTTATTGTCAATTTTGATATGATTTCTTGCATTTTTTACATTCAATTAGACTAATTGTGCTTAATTGTAAAAATATTTGTGGTGGTGCATTTTTATTGAAAATTGAATTAAATTCATGGAATTAATTGTTTGGATTATTATTTGGGCTTATTTGAAATATTGCTACTCATTTTAATTAATTGAGGTCCAAAGAAATTATTGATTTATTTGATCCATACACTAATTTAATTCTTGGCCCAATTTGTGCAGCCCATTTAGAAGTTTATTTGTTTATGTGGATATCCATGTGCAGAATCTGAATTAGGAAATGGAAGCAATATGGGATAGTCATTGTTTGACCAGGCAAATACGTGGCCATCTCTCCTCAACTTCATCCAGTGCAATATTCTACTCAACCACCATTTTCACCTACCAACATTAAAGCCACAAAACCCACTGAAAATCACAGCAGTCAAATTGGAAGAACAACCACTTGAGTCCTGTTCTCACAGCCACTCTCTGCCACCAGAATTTGTCGGAGCTCTCGCCTGGAAATGAAAGTCCTTCGACGGAAATTGAACAGCAGCGAAACACCTCCACACCCCTGTTCATCGTCGCAAAGCGCCGCCGTCGCTCGACAAAGCTTCCACGACCCCTGTTCTTGAAGCAACCGCTCCCACCGCGCCGGAGTTCGAAGCTGAACTTATCACTGCTGGAAATGCTCTGCTCCACGACCCCAACCCACCACCAGCCGTCCGCCGCAATTGAAGCTTTCGTCGCCTGAATTAAATGAAAAGCGCCCAGCCCCTGTTTCTATGTTTTCTTCGTCGGAAATTGCAACCGCGTTCATCGCCGGAATCTACAACGCGCCTGCCACCGTGAAGGTAAAATCGTGAACTTGACTTGCTGAGAAGAGAGAAAAAACGTGTTATCAGCGCTCGAGCAAGCCTTAAAGGCCGCTTCGATCGAGCGGATTGGATTTGTGAAATGGTCGAGCGGCAGGAAAATTCATGTACAGAGATTTTTGGCTCGAACAAAGGGTCCTACGCTCGGACAAAGGCTTATTTGCGCTCGATCAAGAAGAGTTGCTGCAGAGGTAAACACGTTTCTCTTGCAATGCTGAAAATTGTTTGGGTTGTTAAGGGATGAAGCCCAATTGCCTAATTTATCATTTGAGCCCATTTAGAATTAAAAGGAAGTAAGCCCATTGATATAAAAGAGGAGGAATTCAGCATTCACAACAACACAGAACACAATCTGCAGCTTTTTCTCCAAGAAGTGGGGAGCTCCTCTCCCCCACCTCACACACATTTACACACTAGTTTAAGGCTTTTATATGTTCTGCAATTTCCTATTTAGTTGTTAGTGGATATTTTAATTTCCTGCAAGCACTTGAGCTATTGGAATTCTATTGAGGTGATATTCTTCCTATCTATTCATTTTGAGTTGGTATTTTCTATGTTCTTAGATTATTACTTTATTATTGTTATATATTTGATGAGATTGATCATGGACTAATTTTATTGTGTTTTGGGTGATGGATATTTAGTGGGGATTAGTGATTTATTGTGTTTGTGCTTGATTTAGTTTTGTTAAATGGTTGAACTCCTAATTTGTGGATTAATTAGGCTTTACTTGATTGTTTTTATTCGATTATGCATTTTAATTAAGTTAGCAACAAGCGAGAGCTGCGTTTTCTTGATTGAGTAGAATGAGTGATTAAATTATTAATCGTTGGATTTCTTGAGCATTAGTGAATTGTTTTTCTATAATTGTGCATTTTAATTGAGTAGGCAACAAGCGAGAGCTGCTATTACTTAATTTGGTGAGAGTTTTTCTCTAGTTTAATCATTTAATGAATCGAAATTAGGCACAATAGGTCACGAATTCACTTAATTGACATTACCCTAAGCACACATCACTCACATCTTCATCTTAGTTGGTTTAATTAGGTAATTTAGCTGCTTTGATTTTATTTTTTGCTTAACCCAAAACCCGAAAATATTTATCACTTAATAGGTCTAGTAGCACTCTATATTTTATTGTCTCCTTACACTAGATTGCCTCATTTGGGTTCGATATTTTTTATTACTTGGTCAAACATACGTACTACAAAGGTCCTATACACTTGTAGGCTAAGTGAATTGTGTGAAAACAATTCGTGCAATCAGGTCGCTAATTTGGTCAGTCATTAAATTAGCGACCGAAAAGGCGATCGCTAATTTATTTTGATATTAGCGACCGCCTAAACAGTTGCTAAATTTGGAATCCGGAAGCGGGTAGGTGGGCAATTATTGCCCGATTCGATGTTTATTATTAAGCGGTCGCTAAATTAAAAATGACAGTCGCTATATTTTGAATATAGAACAGCTTCTGTCCTTTTCTTTCCTTTTCATTCGCAAAAAATTACCCCCCCCCCCAACCTTCAAAAAATCTCTCAAATGTGAAGAAATATTGTTTCAACGTGTTGGTTGTAATTCGTTCGGGTCCATTGTCACATTGTGCTCGTTGCTTCAATTTGACCGTACGTTTTTACATTTTTACCGTTTAATTTCTAATGTTTAATAAAATTTATTTTCTTGATAAAATACATGTTAGATATAAAGCATAATTTGTGTGTTTGATTTGTGATAAGTTTAGCATTATTTGCATGTTGTACATTAATTATTTATGGATATATCTATTTTTATTGGAGATTAATCCTAATTTTGTTAGAATTTTGTTGTATAATTGATGTATGATTATATATAGTGGATTTTTTGTTTTAAAAAATCGGATATGCTTGTTTACAGTCGAAACTCTGGCAAATTTTTTTATAATTCTAATGTGATATATATTCTTAATTTAAATCATATGAAACTCTCTGATCGTCGTTGGATGTATCAAATACCTCGTCTGATACAATGATTGATCAACCCTGAATTTAACGAGAACATTGATGAGTTTATTAAATTTGTCTCTCGTAATCCACACTGCATGGATAGGTATAGCCAGATTAGATGTCCTTGTTCAAGAAAAAGTATGGTAATGAGATTTTTTAGTATTGATGAGGTTAAAACTCATCTCGTTGCTGTCCCCCATCCGGTGAAAGGTAATTTTCTTTTATATATATATATATATATTGTATATATATTAGTATTATTGTTAGGCTTCATTTGGTAGACATTATAGGGTGTTGCAAATTTTGTATTTAAAATCTATATTATCTAATTAGGTACATGAAAATAAAAAAGTGACACAAAATTAATATGTGTATTATGTTACTTGGTAGTGTGTAATACATTTTTTTCTAACCCATATTGTTCCACTTGGTAGCCTATAATACATTTCTTTCTAGCCCTTCGAATTCCACTAGATGAGTAAATTAGAGTATCCCTTTATATTCTTGAACGAGTGAAGATCGAGAAAACAGAGCTCCAAATCAGCAACATCGACGAATCCGTTCATTCGACAATGGTGTAGGGTTTCATCAAGAATCCTTCCCTTATATTTGTTCGATCTACATCAGAAAAAGGTAGTTTCTTTTACTATTTTGTTTGTTATCGATTCTTAGGGTTTTCTCGATGCATTGCGATTCTCTCCTGTGCGAAATCTTGGGATTTTCATCTATTTGTCTTGCTCGGGCGATCGATTAGGATTAGAATTTAATATGTGAGTTCACCCGTTCCATGAACACCTGATGCTTGACTACCTGTTCTATTTTCAAAATCTTCCTATATTTTAGTTGTCCTCTATTTCTTTTGGCAACACTTTGTATGTGAAACTCGTTTGCCATTATGTTAGGAGCATTTCTCTTATCTACATGAAGATGGTATAAAGATGCTACACATTTCTCTTATTGTATTAGTATTATTATTGTTATTGTATTAGTAATATTAGTATTATTGTTATTGTATATATTATTAGTATTACTGTTATTGTTGATGAATAATGTTAGTATGAATATTGTTGATGAATATTGTTAGTATGAATATTGTTGATGAATATTGTTGATGAATATTTGATGATTAGATGAATATTGTTGATGAATATTGTAGATGATGTAGATTATTGTAGATGATTGAGATGATTTAGATTATTTGTTTATATTTAGATGAGTTGTTTAGGTTGTTTATATTTAGATGAATTATTTAGGTTGATTCTTTGTTTGATTATTGAGATTGTTTGATTTATATTGTTTAGATTGATTCATTATTTTAGATTGTTTAGGTTGATTTATTGTTTGAATATTGACATTGTTTGATTTATATTCGATGAATTGATCAATTGATGATTTATTCTTTTGTACTGTTGATAATAGATGAATCAAGATCAAAATGAGCAGGGAGAGAAATAAGAGACGGGGTGAGGAAGAGGGAGGGGGAGAGTGAGAGTCATGTCTTTACCTGAGGTACGGATTGAGCAGATTCATCGACCGATATCCCCTCATTTTGCTGCGGGATCCTCTTCTAGTGGCGGAGCTTCTTCATCCCGACAGCATCCTTTACAAGATAATCGACTCCAAGTTCGGCCGTCTGACGGAATGTAAGTTTTTTAGTTATAATTTTTTTAGTTATAACTACTTTCTTAATTTTATAATATTAATACCTAATTATTTATGCAGCTTGATTCCGAGTCATAAGGCTTCCGGCTAGGTCACGAATGCAATAAAAAGTGTGGTCTGGCCTTATGGAGTGGCTTCGTGGTCTAAAGTTCCCGACTCCAAGAAATTAGCGTTTTTTGAGGAGTATAAGGTATATGTATAAATAATATTAATTTTATTTAATATTTATATTATTTTATTAATTTATATGTTTAATATGAATTTTATTGCAGAAGCTCTGCGTTTGGGAACCGCAACATGAGCAAGCGGTGCACGCTCTCTTAAAAATAAAAGCACAGTTGCGCATGAAAGACTTGGTCACCGACATCAAGAGCAAGTGGAAGGAAGAAGGGACCATTCAGAATATGGGGACAAGCGAAGAGGGCCGCAATATCTGGGAGGGACTAGTCAATTATTGGCTAGATCCGAGGAATGTTGTGAGGGTCGAGACGGCCAGAAGAAATAGGATGAGCGACCCCACCGGGCAAGGCGTAGCCAGGCATCGAGCAGGCTCTCGGACCAATTATGAGCATGGTCTCGCTTTTGTAAGTATTTAATTTTTTAATATACTCACATTTAAATTTATTAATTTTACTTAATTTAATTGTTTTTTTGTACAGGAGATGGAGCACGGACGGAAGGCCACCCTTATCGAGGAACTTCATTTTGCTCACCCGGTTGGGGAGTCTGGACAGTCCACCTGTGGCCGCACCACCGATCTTCACGTATGTATTTTATAATTTATGTTCATTTTATGAATTATACTAATTAATATTAAATTATAATTATATCTTGTCTAATTTCAGAATCAGGTGAGGCAGGCCTTCCAAGAGGCTCTGACGGCGTCGGCACCCACCCCGGAGAATCATTCCCCCGCCCGTATTGACGAGAACCAAATCTTTTTTAATTTGGTCAAACCCAAGAAGGGGAAGTATGTAGGATTGGACAATCACAGTAAGACTGTCTGCCTATCTCAGAAGGAGAGCTCATCCTATTCCATCAGCTCTTACCCACCCAAAGATCTTGAAAGTCAACTCTCTGATGTCAGAAAGAAATTGGAGAGATCTCAGACAAAGGAGAAGGAGTTGAAGAAGTGGATGAAGAAATCGGAGAAAGAGGCACAAATGATGAAGGCTTGGGTTGAGCTAGCCTCGAGAAAGATGGGTTTGGATCCTCCCGTATTTGATTCCATTGCAGAAGAACCTCAGGGTGGTGGGAGTGATGATGATGAGGGTGAGGACGTTGTCGGACTTGATGACGACGAATTTGATTCGGACGAGTAGTTTTTTTATTTATTTATGTTGTTGAACAATGAATTTATATATATGTTGAGTATTTAATATTTATATTTTCTATAAATTATGTTGGATGTTTAAATTTTAGTAATGTCAAATAATTAGTTTAGAACATTATAAATATTTATTGAAAAATATTATAATAAACAATTTAGAAACAAAAAAGATATTATTTTGATGAATTTAAAAAAAATGTGACTCAATTTGAAGTTAAATACAATTCATTTCAAAAAATTGAACAAATTAATAAATTTTCGTAATGTTAAATAATAAATTTACAACATTGTAATATTTATTGAAATATATATATACATAAATAAATTAGAAACAATAAGCAATTAATTAGAAGCATTTAAAAAAAATGGACTCAATTTGGAGTTATATACAATTAATAGCATAAAAATGAACAATACCTACAAGTGCTCGAGTGGAACACGTCACCTCTGAGTCGCCCAGAGATCACGTGTTCGATCCCTCTCAGGCCCGAATAATTGGGAATTAAATTTGTACCATTTATGGCTCAAATAAAAGGGTGTAGTGCATATATTACGATAAAATGAAAATAAAAATATAATAGTTGGTTTTTTTATTTTTTTCTGAATGAAATTCTTTTGGAAATAGATTTAAATACAATTGAATTAATTGTACTGGAAAATTAATCAGAATCTTATTGAACCTGAACCAAATAATTATCTATTAAAATTAATTATTATTTTGTTTTGATTTATATTCATCAAATTGCATTATAATGAAATTGAATTCATGTACATAATTTACCAACTTTTAAAAAAAAAAAAAAATTCTACTCTTTTCGTCCACATTGGGGCGTTTTCAAATTCCACATACTTCCTTCAACATAAACTAGACAACCCAATTAGAAAAAACAAATAAAAAGCAGAAAAACAAATCAATCATCAATATGAAAGTCAATTTTGATATATATATGTTCAACTTGTTAGCATTAACTAGGTTAATAACTTCTTCCACAAATTTTGATTTTTAATTTGTTCGATGGAGGAGTGAAAATTAAGTTTCATCTTCATCTTAATCCCAAAATGAGTGAGACAGGCCTACAGGATGAAACATGTACAACTTTTATTTTTCAAATGAACACTTAACAATAAATTCGGAAGACTAATATAGGTAGCCTGAAAAGTTGGCTTGACATCTACTGCGATGAGATTCCAAATATAAGGGCGTTTGGTATGAAATTTTTTTAACGGTAATGGAAATTGAGATATAATTGTAGTAATTATAGTAACTGATGAGAACAAATGAGGTACATAATATTGTTTTTCCTCCTAAATAAGGTAATCAACACCCCATTTGATTACCCCCTCTTCACCTTGTAATCATCATCCTCAATCAATCATCTATACCACAACCAACATATTTCTTTTTTGTCCAATTTTTTTAAAATTGGAGCACAACATTATTGATATTACCACCATAAATACAAACACACATTCAACATATGTAGGATAAAAAAGAAAAATGAAATTTCATTCCCATTACCATTGAAGAATTTGAAACAAGCGCCCACTAAAAATTTATTAATGTGTCAGTTGGATATTTGTATAGGAAATTGGGTTTTAATACCCATCTTTGACAAATATATTAAAAAATTGGGATAAACTCTTTTTATCCCTTTTTTTAAGGTAAAAACTATTTGTTGTCCATAACTTTATAAAAAGAAAAAATTTAACCTTCTTTAAAAATAAATGACCAATATATCCTTAATTCTAATTCCTTATTTCAAATTTCTTTTTTTACTCTTAATCTTTTTTCTATTTCGTTTTTTATACCAAATTAAAACAAGTGACTAATATACCTTTAACTAACACTTATTACAGACTAATTTTTTCCTAAAAGAATGCATTATTTTCTACTATAAAATAATTGTGGAATGAATGTAATATCATAGAATTTTCAATTTAAAGTATACTTAGAGTTGCAAAATAAACGTAGGGGACGCTTGGTATGAAAATTCTTCAATGGTAATGGGAATTAGGATATACATATAGCAATTATTGTATAGAATGAGAACAAATGAGGTACATAACATTATTTTTTCTCCTAAATTAGGTAATCACTACCCTCATTTGATTAACTACATTTCATCATATAATCATCCTCCTCAATCAATCCCCAATACCACAACCAACAATATTTTATTTTGTCAATTTTTTCAAAAATTGAAACACAACATTAATGATATACTATCATGAACAAAAACTCTCATTCAATATGTGTAGGGGTAAAGGAGGAAAATGAAATTTCATTCTCATTACCATTGAATAATTTGAAACAGGCGCCCCCTTGCTCTTACCAAAATAAAGGCACCAATTGCTTCTTTTACATTTACGTTAACAGTTAACATCATGTATCCATGTCATTCTAAATGTTAGCCTTTTCACTTTGTTAAAGTTGGTGGCCTTGAAGATGCAGCATCAGCTGCAGCCTTTGGGATCTCAAAATGCTCAAATTGTGAAGCTCTTCCAGAATGGCAATGAAACCATTCCGGGGTCTCCCCGGTACTGCACTCTCGTACATTTCGAAACCACGCCTGATAGCTTCTGCAACAATACCTCGAACATCAACGCTGTCACTTCCAAACGTTTCCTCCGCATGATTAAGATAGCCCCCAAATAACATCTGGCACTCCCTTGTGCAGCTGTAAACTTGTACTGAAGGCATTGCAAACATATGATGAGATGAGTGCATTCTATCCAGCTTCCTCACATTTTCTTGGGCAGCAGCAGGGTTGAGCTTGAACTTAAAGGTGCTGCTAGCACCAAGTGGGAATGCCTCATCAGATCTCCTACCCGATCCTCTTTCATTGCGATAAAACGGGTAGTCTTTGATATCGAACGAGTCCTGCCCGATACAAATTAATGAACACTCCAATGCAAGATCCTCAATCCTCCAACTATCAAATGGTGCAGTGATTTTGTGATTGATATGAAATTCACCATCAACACCTAACATGACGCTTGCATTCCATAAGAACCCAAGGACTAGATTCCTATGCATCCTATGCACAAACCAGCAAAAGAATTAAAGGCCAGAAGAAACTCATAAATTAGTACCAAGATAACTTGTTGATGCACATAACACTACTTCAAGAGAATTTCACCACTATAATTGCACTACTAAACCAGAAGAAGAAACTCTGAGGGCACAAATTCATCATGGCACGAACATAGCATATAAAGCACAGCAACGAGTTAAGTATACTCATTTTGAGCAGAGACTTACATAATCAAGTGTGGATCGCTTTCGAGGCCATGGAAACCAGCATGAGGGAAGTTATAAACAATCCTGTCAAATTTCTTCCATCGAAGATCAGGATGATTCGTCATGTTGGTTGCGTCCACTCCATACAACAGGGCCGCCCCCATGGATTTCAAGATAGCCACATTAGACGCTGCATTCTTGTATTTGTTGATTAATCCATCTGATTCAGTAAAAGGGATTCCGATTGAAATGCAGTATTAGAGTTTGAACAACAACCACAACATATTGGCATGAAAATATGTTCTCACTCCCCTGGAATAGATTTTTGAATTATCGCTACCAAACACAAGCAAAAATTTAACGAAGATGGAGGTATCGATTAGCAATAAATTCAGGCAAACCCCAGAAATTCATTTATTTT
>JAPKLY010001669.1:0-38087 GCA_026898435.1 Prunella vulgaris
GTGACAAACCTTCTACCTCAAATGCTACTGAACATGTTGGCAACATTAATGCCAACATGTCACCTGGAGGATCCATTCTTTCTGTCCAACTAACTCACTCTTATATTCCTGATCAAATTTTCTCTTTGCACACCACAATTGATAATTTTCTGGCAAATGTGGAGGATTTGAAAATTAGAAAAGCATTTTGGGAGAATTTCCTTTCCACTCCAACAGGGGGAGTAGCTCCTGATGTTGATGCACGCACAAATTCTGGGGGAGTACAGTTACAGGACATGGAGGTTGATGTAGATCCAGAATAATCAGGAAATGAAGTTGTTGCCGATAATGCTGTTCAAGTTGAGGCCAACATATTAAGGCAGACTTTTGCAGACACTGTTGCTGAGGTGGTTGCTGATGAGGTTGGGGTCACACAACCTATTCCTGATGATGTCCTGAATCCAGATGCAGTTGAACATCAAGATGATGTTCAAAGTTGAGCTTGTATGATGATGAAGTTCGAAGTATGGGGGAGTTTGTGCCGGTTCTTGTGGATGCAGCTATTGATCTCTATCTTTAGCCCTTCTCCTCTCCTTTACTTCATTTGAATTTTCATTATTTTGCTTAGACTCTGTTTTTATTTTTAAAGTTGTTATATTGTTGATTGCCTAAAAACAGTTCTTAGATTAGGCTATTCTATTTCATGTTTTGCTAGGTCTATTGCATTGTTTGTATGCTTTATGAACCTTCTCTATTTTAGTTTTTTAATTTATCTGCTCTGATTTGTGTTTTGGTTTATAGTTATCCTTTTTGTCTATAAGCACCTTATGTTGTGCTTTTTGTCCGGAAAACTTGTTTTGGTTGATAGTTAACCTTTTAGTCCATAAGCACCTTATGTTGTGCTTTATGTCCACAAAACTATCTTTTTACTTGCTTTATTTTATTTGGTTCGAATAAAAATTTTCATCACTTCGTTTGATGAAAATTTTATCATTTCGTCTACATAACTCTAATCAACTCTAATAAAATTTATTTGATTATAATCAACATCAGTGTGTTGTAGTAGAAAGGCCAAATTGGGGGAGATTGTTGATGTTGACAATAAATGTTATGCAATGTATTGCCATCATTTTAGACAACATCAGAATTCGCCCTTTCTACTAACTTTCCTAATGATTTTTCCTTGTTATGTTATTTTTCAAGGCATGGCAGTTGAAGACGTGAAGATCCCAGAAGGTTCTAGAACGTCAGGCGGTTCCATTGCTTGAGTAGAGAGATACCCACTAACTTGGAAGTTATCATTATGGGCGGTTATTTTGAAGCCCACTACTTGGCTTCATCATGGAGTGGAGAGCTCATTATTCACGTCTCTAAATAGAGCACCACTTCATCATTTCATAGTATGACCGAAAAGTATAATTCAGAGTTGAACGGATCATGTTTCATTCACTAGATTCTAGGTTATACACGGTTCATCAGAATGTTGGGAACATTAGTCTCGGCATTGTTCACACCATTCATTGTTTGATCTAACAATCCGTTCGGCTTAATGTAGACGTGTTAGGTTTTGTTTAGGTCTATTCTTACCATCATCATCACGTGTTAGGTTTTGTTTTGGTCTTGAGCCTCTGGATCTTTTTCAGTCATGTGAGCAACTCTCAAGGCTTCAGCTGCTGACTTAGTGATTTTCTTCCTTGCATGTTCTTCAACAATAATTTACTTTCCTTTGCCTTTATCTTTCTTTCTTTTGTTAGTAATAAAATCATCAATGAAATTGGGCTTCATCAGTTCATTGACATCATTGCACTTTGTCCAATCAACTACCCATTGGAACATATTCCTTTCCTCAGCTGCCAACTTCTCAAGCTCTTCTCTCACCAACTTCCAATCCTCAAACTTCTGTCTTTCTTCCTCAAATTCATCAACCCTCTCAACAGGAACAACATGGAGTTGTTCAGTCTCAGGTTCATGAGCTTCAGCTTCTACAGTCTGTTCCTCTGTGACTTGTTCTTCAGACTGCACAATTGGCAAGTCTACAGCTGTAGACTTGTCAGTTTCAATTTCTGTGGCTTTCTAAGAGTGATGTTTCTTTTGCCTCCTTTCTCTATCAACCTCATCCTCTGAATCAGTAGGTTCATCTACTAAGATTCTTCTTCTTACATCTTTCTTCTTCTTCTTTTTCTCAGGTTCTTTTGGTGACCTTATGATAGTGAGAACTTTCTTTTCAGCTTTCTTCTTTCTCCTCTTAGATTAGGAGCCATAGGAGCATCCACAGCCCTCTCTTGAAGTTTGCCCTTCCAATAATCCTATGAGTTATAATGGGCTGACCCTTATGCTCATTAAACAAGGAAAAACCAACTTCCTCCATGATATAATTTAAAAACAAACCAAATCCTTTGTTCTTACCAGCCTTAACAACATCATTACCAATATTTTACAATAAAAGCTCTCCAATATCAACTTTTACCTCCTTAACAAATGCAATCATTAAATCCCACATTAATATAGTACCAGTATCATGTGCACCAGTCCTACATAATAAGCATGTATCAATGGCTTCATAAAGATAAATGTACTCAACTGCTAAGTCAGTCTTCTTGGACGATCTCTTCCAGTTCTTTGGAAACGGCTTATTTGTAATGAATCTTTTTCAGTACTTCTCATCTTCATCAGCAAAGTTGAGGTTGTCATGAGCATCTCCTCCATACCTCAAGTGTAAAGCTCTGCAAATATCTTTAGCTGTAATCTTCACATTCTTATCTTGCAGTTTCACTGATAGAGTCTTCCTCTCTACATCTGCTTCAGCATTCTGGTAGAACTCGTGGACAATTTTATCATCATAAACTCCTGGGTTGTGAGTTAGGCAGTAGTGAACGCCTTGATTAACAATGTGCTTGACCACGTCCTCCATAGCATCAGTGGGATGCTTCTTCAATATCTTATCAAAGTCGAACAAGGCACCGAAGATAACCTTCATTGCCATGATCTTGGGTTTCTTTTGAGTAGGGGATAGGGAGTGTTTAAGGTTTTTGAGGATTCGAAATGTTAAAGTAGGATATAAAAGGATGAGAGGATCTTTAAATACTTTTCCTTAAACAACCATTAAGAACAGTGGTATAACGGTCTTTGACCTAAAATTTATGAGCTTTTGAATTCTGAACCAAATTTAGAATTAAATTTGTCAAAAAATCTAACTCACATAGAATTGAATTCCATTTAAAATGTTACACGTACTCACACATTTTATTAATTAAAATGTCTGAATAAATCCAAAATTTCTGTAACTTAGTACAAAAGTTTCTGAATTTTGTAGTGTTCCATTTATTTATCAGAATTGTACAAAGTACTGTAAAACTTCCTAAGTTTGCAGTTGACATCCCTAGAATTTGGAAATATACAGTTGGTAAGGAATTTGCAGTTCTGAGGTCTACAGCTATAGAGTTCAACTCTACAGTTGATTGACTTTGCAGCTGAAGTTTTCCTTTCTACTGAATTTTCAATTTTCTGGGTTTGTCTTAGCAATTTAGTGAATTTCACAGAGTCTTCTTACAATTCTAACATTCCAAAATTACCTCTCAAGATTGAAAATGTTGATTCACACAGTGGTTTAGTGAAAATATCAGCAAGATTCAAATCAGTATGAGTCTTTGTCAATTTCACATCCTTTCTTTCAACATGATCTCTAATGAAATGATGCCTTACATCTATGTCTTTTGATCTAGAGTGTAAATCTGGATTCTGTGTAATAGCAATAGCACTTATATTGTCACAGAATATAGTTGTTTCTCTTGAATCAATCCCATAATCTTGTAATTGATATTGCATCCATAAGATTTGTGCACTATTCTGCCTCAGCTGTACAAATAGTAATTGGATTTTGCTTTTTACTGTGCCATGCCACCAACCTTTCACCTAGGAATTGACAAATCCCACTAGTACTCTTCCTATCAATCTTGCAGCCTGCAAAATCTGAGTCAGTGTACCCGATGAGTTCAATTCCTCTTTCTTTAGGATACCATAATCCTAGATTTTGTGTGGATTTGACATACTTGATGACTTTCTTCACAGCATTCAAGTGTGATTCCTTAGGATTTACTTGGAATCTAGCACATACACCTACTGAAAACATGATATCAGGTCTGCTAGCTGTAAGGTATAGCAATGATCCAATTAGTCTCCTATATTTAGTTACATTAACACTTTTGCTATTCTCATCTTTGTCAAGATTCACAGAAGGAGTCATAGGTATATTGGTAGGCCTAGAGCTATCCATTCCAAATCTCTTTATAAGCTCTTGAGTATATTTAGCTTGATTGATGAAAATTCCATCTCTCATTTGCTTAACTTGTAATCCCGAAAAGAAATTCAGATTTCCCATCATGCTCATTTCAAATTTCTCAGTCATGAGCTTAGAGAATTTTCTGCATAATTCCTCATTGGTTGAGCCAAAGATTATGTCATCAACATAGATTTGGACCAGCAAAATATCATTACCATGTTGTAATCTGAATAAGGTTTTATCAACAATTCCCTTTTTAAATCCAGTTTTTATCAAATGATCACAAAGGGTATCATACCATGCTCTTGGTGCTTGTTTAAGTCCATAAAGGGTTTTTCTAAGCTTATAAACCTTATCTTCAGCTGTAGATTCCTCAAATCCTGGTGGTTGTTCAACATACACTTCTTCTGAGAGTAAACCATTAAGAAATGCACTCTTTACATCCATTTGATAGACTGTAAAGTTCATATGTGCAGCATAGGCTAGAAAGATTCTTATAGCTTCTAATCTTGCAACTAGGGCAAATGATTCATCAAAATCTATGCCTTCAGATTGACAATAGCCTTAAGCTATTAACCTTGCCTTATTTCTAGTTACAATTCCATCTTCATCAAGTTTATTCTTGAATACCCACCTAGTTCCAATCACTTTATGATTCCTAGGTCTTGGAACAAGTTCCCATACTTGATTTCTCTCAAAACCATTCAATTCTTCTTGCATTGCAATAATCCAATTGACATCTTGCAGTGCTTCATGAATATCAGTAGGTTCTGAAGATGAAAGAAATGTAGCAAACATTGCCTCATTGATTTGTCTTCTAGTTCTTACAGCATCTGATGGGTTTCCAATTACATGCTCAGGGGGGTGATCTTTCAACCAAATCAAATCTGACATTGATTCTAATCCTTGATCATTGTTCTCTACAGCAGTAGATTCACCTACTGCAGACTCATCAAGTCCTTTTGTTGGTGTCTCTACTTCTGTTTGAACATTCTCATGGACTAGGTCTTCTACATTCTCTAAAGGTGGTAACTCAACAATTATAGTGCCAAAGCCTTTGTTGGTCAAATCTACAGCAGTTTTGATTTCAACATATTACTGTTGACTTGTAACTGTAGAGTTGTCCTCCTTAGAGTCTTCAATAATTTCTTCAGGGGAGCTATGTTTTCATCAAAAACAACATGATGTGACTCTTCCACGATCATCAATCTCTTGTTATACACTCTAAATGCTTTGCTAACATTAGAATAACCTAAGAAGATCCCTTCATCTGACTTTGAATCAAAAGTCTTAAGGTATTCTTTCCCATTATTCAGTATGAAGCATTTGTATCCAAAAATGTGTAGATAAGAAATATTGGGAGTCCTTCCTTTCCATAGCTCATATGGAATCTTCTTATGATCCTTAAAAATCAAGCATCTATTCTGAGTATAGCATCCAGTGCTTGTTGCTTCTGCCCAATAACTTGATTTGTGAATTCTGTTCCTCTATGTGATCTGACCAGAGGTGCTGGAGTGCATTCATTTTGTAGTGGCTGGAAAAAATTTCTTCTTGCAAACAATGCTACAGTAGGTAGCATTGTTAACAATTACTGTATTTGGTTTGTATGTCTCATAAGAGGTTTATCTACTTTTTTTTAGAACCAAACAATTACAATGTTTGGTTTGTATACCTCGTAAGAGGTTTATTTTGAATGGTTTAATATTAATGTGTCTTTAAATGGTTATTTTGAATGTTAGAATAATATATATAACTGTTAAAAAAATTCACATATATTTTATCCTTTCAATACTCAAAGAACAAATAATAATACCCAAAGATAAAAAATCAATACTTAAATAACAATCAATCAATAAAAAAAAAAAACAATACATACTAGTTTTATGATAATTAAAATAAAATAAAATTGCAAATACAAAATTACAATAATAAAAATTAAATAATAAAAGAAATATAAAAAAAATAAACAGAATACAATAAAAACTATTTATAATAATTGTTATTACTTGATTAAATCCTTATGTGGCTGGGATCAGTATAACAAATAAGTATAACAATACTTGAATAATCGTGCGGAAAATGTAAATAACACAGAGATTTGCCTAGGTCTTGTCTTGCAAGAGCTAAGACTTAAGTGTAGTCTTTGTATTAGACAATTTCGTGGATCTTTACAATGATGGCTCTATGGCCATATTTATAGACGATCCTAAGTAAGGTATATGCGTCTATCGTGCTAAATTGGTCAACTAGACCGTTACAAATATTATTTCAGGAAGTCTTCTCTCCATAAATGGTAGCTTCCCTTGTGTAGGCATTAAATGATATTAATTAAGCCCTTAATTATGCATAATAGCTGTAATTTATCTGTAAGAGTTGACCATGAGAGTCCTCGTGCCCACAGGTGTTCAGCTTGCTCGTGCTCGCAGGTGCTCAGCTTGCTCATGCTCGTAGGTGCTCGACTTGCTCGTGCCCGTAGTGCTCAACTTGCTCGTGCCTGTAGTGCTCGACTTGCTCGTGCACATAGGTGCTTGCACATAGGTGCTCGACCTGCTCGTGCACAAAGGTGCTTGACCTGCTCGTGCTCATAGGTGCTTGACCTTCTCGTGCTCATAGGTGCTCAACCTGCTCGTGCACATAAGTGCTCGACATGCTCGTGTCCGAGCTCCAAGTTATTTTGTATTGGGCTTGGGCCTCGTCCGATCATTTATGGGATTGGGCCCATTGTAATAATCGTACCACAACAATTGCCCCTACTTTTGATATGCTCAACTTTTCAATGTGTAGCATATTAAAAGTAAGTCGAGTTTGGAATTAATAAGAGTCTTTCCTCGAAAATATTCTGACGTAGTTGATGTTGCTTCGCATGCCTCCAAATTTGTCTTGACGAAAAATTAAAAACAACTTTTAATTTCTCCGAGATAGAGACGACTTCATTGCTACTACGTAGACTATGAAATTATGTCTCAGAAAAGATTAAAAAATTCAATAACACTTTGAGGCTCGCCTTGATTATTTTTAATCTTATGCCCATACTCACGAGACGAACCGGTAAGAATAAATTTGTAGATAGGAGTCCTCGAACCAACTATAGAATTAAAATGATACACTTGAGTAGTTGATATTGCTTTGCATGCTTCTGTACCTTAACTTGTCTTGACGAAAATATTCCAAAAAATATTTAATTTTTCCGAGATAGAGATGACTTCATTGCTACTACGTAGACTATGAAATCCTATCTCAGAAAAAATAAAAAAAAATCCAGTCACTTTCTGAGGCTTGCCTTCACTGTTTTTGTGATCTCCAAATATCCTAGTTTTGAGATGAATCAATGGATATAAAATTTATAAGTCCTCAAGTCCATCGTAGAATTTAATTTGGCTCAATTCTATGCATAGCTCAAATTAAATCATAAGAAAAATATTGGTCCAAGTGTTAAGGCTCTTGATCTTAATTTGAAATTCAAATATACTTCCCACAATTAACAAAATCCTCCATTTGACTTATCCCAATTAATAAAAAATCCTACTAATTGATTTCCCTTTGATCATTTTTTTTTCGTATTCATAATATCCGCCAAAATTCTTGCCATAATATTCTTGATAGGCTAATTTCTATATGAGCCCACGTTTTTGGCAACTAATCCTTTGCATTCCACATTTTTTGGCTGAAATCTTTGACCATGAAACTTTTGCCATTCAAAAAATTTGCCTACTCCCTCTATATATATATATACTCTGCAACTTTCACCCGATCCCAGCCTCTCGAGAGAAAGATGACGCGCGTCTTTAACCTTCTTCCATGGTGTCAATGATAGTGAGTATCTAAACACACCAGGCCGACGACGGTTCATCAGTCGTGACGAGATGGCGGCCAGTCTTCTTTCGTCGGGCAAAAGAGAAGAAAAAAAAAATTGATCTCCCTCCTGGATACAAATGCGACAGCCTCTTCTACATTAATTTGCGACGGCAAATTCCTGGGCTGACGGTGGACGATGGCCATCTCCTCCGGTTTTATGGCAGTACGACATCGTCTTCCTAGCGAGAAAGGTAAGCTATCTCCACCGTCTCCAAGTTTTCATCAAAGGTTGGTGGCAGATGGTGGTAGCACAGTTTTCCTGAAGCCATCAACAACTTCGTCGGCTGTATGCGGATTATGCGGATCCGAGCAGCGGTGATCGGTGAATCAGGCAGACCGTGTACATAGTGGTATAACCGACTCTGCTGCAGGTTGCAAATGGGAGAAGACTGTCCTAAGATGGGTCGAAACAGTGGGGCTGGTTGCGTAAGTTAGATTGTTGGAGTGCAATCTCTTTTGTCTAAAGCAGTTATACTCGGTTTGTGGATTGCATCGGGGACACAAGTGCGACAGTACAAAATACGGCGACTATCTCTTCACCAAAAGATGGCGGCCCTCTTCTTGGAATCAAAACGGCCAGGTACATAAATATACGCTCTTCTTTTTGTTCACAAACTAATAAGTCCTCATAGATTTTATGGACTCGTCACTTTGCAAAAATTGAGGGCGCCGCTATCATCCAAGAAGTCTTGCAGACTACTCAAAAATGATGACTTCACACCGAGATACAACGTTGCCACACACCGAGATACAACGTTGCCACACACCGAGATACAACGTTGCCACAAGATTGACGTGCCATAGCACATATTTTCATCTTCGCCTAGCCTCTGCTCGCAATGCTTGGTCAGTGACGGACTACGGTTCCTACTGCCTCGCAACCTACAAAATTACTCGGGTCAAATGACGTCGACCATTGTCATTGTTGATCGCGAGTTTTTGGCTACACCATATTGCGGTAGATGACAGCCTTTTTAGGATTTACTGCGGCACGACGGTGGTCGATAACTGAGACTAGTTAGCCCACTTCTCGTCCAACACCCCCGGGCTTATGACCGAAGTGGTGTCGCTCTTCATCAATCGGACACCTTCCATTCACATAGTTCAAAAACTCACACACGTTGTTGCTTTTGTTGACACGTTGCCGCAATTTTACTTGCTTCATGTCATGGCTTCTTCAAGTGCTGGAAGTGTTGCTAGGATTTCTGGGGTGGTTCCAATGCTTTTACCCCTTTAAAAAGATTCAGATCCCAATTGGTTGCATCTTGTCTGTACATCAAAAAACTTATGTCGAAGTTCATGGACTATATCAATACAACGGTTACTCTATTCATTTATTTGGGGCGAGCAGGTCTTTTGGCTCATAAATTTCTCAGGGATTGAAGTACATCGAGCTATTGACTTCACCACATAAAGGATAGCTCTATGCTCATTGGTGAATGTCTTAAATTAAATGATAAAAAAGGCATCCTTCATAAATTTGACTGTGAAGTTGCACTTCACCTTTTCTCTCTTGTTGGCAAAGAACAATTTTGTTTGGTCCGAAAACTGCTTCCAAAACTTGAATAAATTTATCTTATACAGGCATTCACTCTTCTATGGCAATTCTTCTCAAGATTTCTATGACAAATAAGTAAGTGATCTAACTCCAATTCTCGACTTTTGATCTATAAAATCATGTCCCGTAAAGTCCTTTTGCAAAAAGATGATGATGTTGGATCTTCGCGCAATGTGATTAGACCCCATTTGAGACCTCTCCTTCATATGGACAATGACTTTGACAAAATGGTCTTGGTGCTTCATATGGACAATGACTTTGACAAAATGTTCTTGGTGTTTATGAGGAGCCTTCCTACTGACACGACCAGATTTTTTACGAATGTAGGCGGCCCGAGTTTTTCATTTCAGGCATACTTTTGATTGTGCACCTTTATCATCTGATGCCTCGCGCCCCGAAATCCTTTATGAGAATAACTATACCTTGCTGACACTCTAATAACTTTGAAAATATCGTGACCCAGAATGAGCTTAATTCTTGGCGTGGAAGATAGAATACACCCCGTGATGTACACTATTACATATCCTATTCATGTTAAAGGATGGGTCAAACCCTAATAGGAATGGTAATGGGTGACAAATGATATGATGGAAGTAGGTCTCTTTTTTTCTCTTCATTCGGTCATCACGTACGTGTTTCAATATTGGGAAATTGCCCCCTAACAGCTGATGCCTAACTCCTGGATTCATCTTATGAGCATTCTGATCATCTTTGGGGAAATTTTGATTGTATCGACCAAACCATCTGAAATAGACAATTTTTGACATTCATTGTGATTGTACTTTATGAACTTGAGATTGTTATCTGAGAAATCCATGAGGATACCACCTTGCTAGCTATTCAGATGTTAGCTCTTTAGATTGCAATTATGGCTATTCAAACTCCAATAGAGATGGACCTTTGACATATTTCCCTCTAACTGAAGAAAAATGTTGGGACAAATGTTGCACAGGTGCAAATGGAAAGAGCAAGAGAGAATGATGAGTAGCAAGGTAAAATTTATACTATCGTGCAAGAATTTTCCTATGCAACGCTTAGACTCTTAAACAACTGCTCAATAAGGATCAAAACAGTAATGAGGTCCCATTGAGGATATTGAGCTCTGTGATCAATGGTCGCTCTACCTTGCTTTTACGGATGCAATTCGAGTCGCTTTGCATGTTTGTCAAGTATGGACTCTTTATGCCCCCACTCATATTGTGATCAATTAATATCATCAAAATAATTTGATCACGTCATATGAGCTCAGAGTTGAATATATTTTAAACAGTGGACGTCCAAATTTTTTATAAGACTATCTTGTCCTTGTACAATATTTGGACTTTGCTGTTATGCTATCATAAATTTGTGCTAGGGAGATAATTAGCTCGCATAGACATTGTAATTTGCCAACTTTAATTTGCAAGATAATTAACTAACCTTTGAGTTGGTTTTGCCCGTATTGAGAGATGATTAGCTCGTCAAGGGACTTTGTTAGGGAGTTAATTAGCTCGCCTAGACATCGTAATTTGCCAACTTTAATTTACAAGATAATTAGCTCGCCTTTTAGTTGGTTTTGCCTGTATTGAGAGATGATTAGCTCGTCAAGGGACTTTGTTAGGGAGATAATTAGCTCGCCTAGACATCGTAATTTGCCAACTTTGATTTGCAAGATAATTAGCTCGCCTTTGAGTTGGTCTTGCCCGTACTGAGAGATGATTAGCTCGTCAAGGGACTTTGCTTTTAATGGATTATTCTCATCAGTTATATTTGTCGAACTAAATCCGCCACGCCTCACACTAAACTCAATTTGTAAGATAATTAGCTCGCCTTTAGTTTAGATCGGGCGACTTTGGCTCCAAACGTAGTCATGCTCGCTAACTTCAAATAAAGTAAGCGCGAGAATACTTGAAACTCGCTAACTTCAAATGACGCTTGCGCGAGGTGCTTGGAGCTCGCAAACTTCCACCGAAGCTTGCGCGAGGTGTTGTTCATAATAATTTTGTAAAGACAAAAGTTATTTTATTCATATATGACAATATATGTACATGCCCCCCAAGACTTTACAAAATGGTCGTACATCTTATTAAGAATGAAATCCTCTACTCTGATCTTGGAGTTGAAGTACTTTTTCTTGCTATCCGATTAGAGCTTATGCACATGTTCCCAGCTCAAATTGGAGGTTCCACTCCAAAAGAAATAACATCTTCATCCTCCAAGTTAGCAACTTCAGTTTGTTGGCGATGTAGAAGTCAGCTTCCTCGTCCTCTTTATAAAGGACCTTGATTAGTATTGTCTTGCCTAGGTACTGGCCGTTTAACAAATTTGTTCAACCTTCCTTCCTCAAACAACTTCCACAGCTGTCCAAGAAGATCACGACACCTGCTTGTATTATGACCAGGGCTATTGTGATTGGCACAAAATTGTTTGTCATCGGGCTGGCATGGCACATTCCGTAGTGGGCGAGGTGGTTCAAGAATATCCTTGTCTTTTATAGCATTAAAAATATATGCTGGAGTTTGATTAAGTTTTTCAATGATACCTACTGCATCTCCTGCATTGAATCTTTTGAAGGTTTCTGGAGTTTTGGATTCTCGTCCTCCATTTCTCTTTCTGAATGAAGACGAATTCTCTTGTTTTTCATCCACCTTTACCTCTCCCAATCTCTAGGTCAATAATTTTTTATGGTTAATGAGCTCACCTACTCGTCTCCTACATTCCACATATGTAGTGGGAAGGTCTTTGGTAAGACTGCGGAACATGGGGGAATCTCCCCTAAAACCTCCAAGTAGAGAATGAAGCGCAAGCTAGTCACTCACAGGCTCACCACCGAGGATGATCTCATTAATTCTATCGATATACTGCCCGTCTCCCTCATCTTTCTATTGTCTGACTCTCATCAATCGATGGTGACTTTTCTGGCTTGTTGATTTTTGCAGCGAAGTATGATACAAACTTCTCCCCAAGCTCGGAGAAACTATGGATGGAATGAGGAGGAAGATTTACGTACCATTTATGGGCTAGTTCGCCTAGAGTGAGAGGAAATTGACGGCATTTTATTGCATCTGTCGCACCTCGACCAGTCATATAAATCCTATACTTGGAGAGATGAGTCTCTGGATCTGTCCTTCCCTCATAGAGAGGAGCTTGGAGAGAACTTATCTATGATTGGACCGGAGCATCTTCCAACTCGATGGCCAAAGGGTCATTTTCCGAGCTTAATCGCTTATGAAGATCTCCTTTTGATTTCACCTTGCCCTCTACCTCGGCTAACCTTTTCTGTAAATCCTGCAAAAGGGATTATTGGCTATCTTGCGTAGCCATTGCTGGTCTTATCACCTCAACAACTGGTTTACCAAAATCATAATGAGAAAAACCCCCCGGGCCCAATCGATCATGGGCTGAAATTCGGGGTTGGTCGCGTCTAAGTAAAGCACTTTGCGCAAAGCTCATTTGTTGACTGGCCGAATTTCCAGGTTCAGCGCTTCTTGAATACGAGATTTGCGTTGGAGTGTAGTTAGAAGACCTTGTCAATGATTCTGGAATGGAAGAATCTTGTGGTATTTCTCGGTTGGCAGGCCATGATGAGGATCTCGTGGAGAGATCCGAACCAAGTCGGTTGAAAACCGATCGAGATTCAGATTCTGTTGCCTGCTCATCCAGTCTTCTCATTTTATTTTGGCAAAAATTATACTTTTTCTTCGGAGCAGAGGATGAACTTAGTGCTGCTCTCATCTCTTTGGCTTTTTGTTGGAGTTCCCAAACAAGTGTATCCACTTGCTCGGGAGACTCAAAGTCTAGCATACGGATAGGTATCAATTCCCTTGTCCGACGCCCGGGGTTGGTCTGAGCATGCTCAGCCACGGGGGCTTGGTCCAAGGTGTGTGAGATTCTATCAGACTGATTCCCTTTTGAATGAAATGTTGAATATCCAACATAAGTATTGTTGAGAGTATCATGGGGAGTACTAACAGCCTTTGATTTTGTCATTTTAATGATGAGTTGGAGAAGATCTTCGAAACTAAAACCTTGAAGATAGTCTTCAAAACTCTCTTAGAGACTTAAGGATTAGAAGATGAACTTCAAAATCCGAGTCTAAGTCCTTAAGATTTGTAGATGTATGTATTCGATTCGGCCCTCCTTCAAGCGCCAATTGTTATTACCTGATTAAATCCTTATGTGGCTGGGATCAGGATAACAAATAAGTATAATAATACTTGAATAATCGTGCGGAAAATATAAATAACACAGAGATTTGCCTAGGTCTTGTCTTGCAAGAGCTAGGACTTAAGTGTAGTCTTTGTATTAGACAATTTCTTGGATCTTTACAATGATGGCTCTAAGGCCATATTTATAGACAATCCTAAATAAGGTATATGGTCTATCTTGCTAAATTGGTCAACTAGACCATTACAAATATTATTTCAGGAAGTCTTCTCTCCATAAATGGTAGCTTCCCTTGTGTAGGCATTAAATGATATTAATTAAGCCCTTAATTATGCATAATAGCTATAATTTATCTGTAAGAGTTGACCATGAGAGTCCTCGTGCCCACAGGTGCTCAGCTTGCTCGTGCTCGCAGGTGCTCAACTTGCTCATGCTCGTAGGTGCTTGATTTGCTCGTGCCCCGTAGTGCTTGACTTGCTCGTGCCCGTAGTGCTCGACTTGCTCGTGCACATAGGTGCTCGACCTGCTCGGGCACAAAGGTGCTTGACCTGCTCGTGCTCATAGGTGCTTGACCTGCTCGTGCACAGAGGTGCTTGACCTGCTCTTGCTCATAGGTGCTCGACCTGCTCGTGCACATAAGTGCTCGACATGCTCGTGTCTGAGCTCCAAGTTATTCTGTATTGGGCTTGGGCCTCGTCCGATCATTTACGGGCTTGGGCCCATTGTAATAATCGTACCACAACAATAATAACAATAAATAACAATTTATAATACTAACAGAAAATAGAATTACAAAAAGAAGTTAAATAAACACAAATACACAAAGACAATGTAACAAATACCTAAAAACCATGCCAAAAATACCCAAAGAAAATATAATCAATACCCGAAGACATAAAAATAGATACCCAAAAATCAGTTAATTAAACATAAATATCTGAAGACATAAAAATAGATACCCAAAGATCAGAACAACAATACCCAAAGATCAGATGATCAATACCCAAAGATCAGATAACAAATACCCAAAGATAATATCACAAATACCCAATTAAAAGATTACATATACCCAAAGACCAGTTTACCAATACCCATATAACAAGTCAGAAATGCCCAAAGATCAAGTCACAGATACACAAAAAACAGATTACAAATATCACAAGTAAATAACTTATATAACAAAAATAAAAATTAACAAATAAATCAATAGCTCCATAACAAAAAAATTAATTCAAAAAACTAAGTATCAATCCCCATTAATTTGTTATAAGATCATTACACTTACCCAATACAACCAAACCATTGTTCATCTACCTAAAACCATTGTTCACAAAAATCACAAATATCATTTTCTTTCACCAAGCCCCACATTCAACCTCAAACCATTGTTCATATACCTGAAACTACAAATTGTTCACAAATTTACAAAACAACCTCAAACCAACCTTTTTCAGTTCACTCTCTTCCTCTTCCCCCTTCCCAAATTACTATCAATTTGTTTTAAATTATCCGCAGCACACTTTTTCTTTAACTCATTAGCGTTTTGCTATTTCAGCTTCATCTCATTGTCCAAATCCTCAATCAACTTTGGTTTAGATTTATAAAAATCATAAACCTTCTTTATGACATCACCCCTAGATTGATTCAAGTTGGAAAGCAAAATCACAGAACAGATTTCAGTGCGCATCACTAAACGAATTTCAGCCTAAAAAGAAAAAAAAAAAATAAGTTAATAACAAACAAAATAACAAACAATAAAGAATAAAAAAATTAATTAAGAATAAAAAAAATACCTTTGTCAAATCTGGAGTTGTGTAGGCAGTACCATTGAAATGCTTCATATAACAAGCACTACGCAGTAATGATGGTGCTGTCAATTTCTTCATTGGGTAACAAACTCATTATCCCATCTTTATTCACAAAAACAGAATCTTTGTACAAATAATAGTTATCCCTGCAAAACAAAAAAAGTAAAAAAAAAAACATTATATACATACAATAAAAACTAAAAATAAAAAATTGAAATAATACTTACACTGCAACAGATCCCTCTCCATCATAAAAACATAAATCGACAACCTCCAAGTGAGTTTGGAACATTGTTTTATAAATCCTCTTATCTGCTCTCACCAATTTGGATACATATCCAATATCATCATGTATCAACCAAAATAAACTCCTACCATCATCACCTACATTCCCTCTATTCATGCAAATAGATTTTATTGCTTCCTCAAGTTCACCATCAAGACCACCCAACCTACTCTTCAACATCACTGCACCTTGTGGAGTCTTCTCAACCTGTGCACTCTTTACTGCAGCAGCTTTTTCAAACTTCTTCATAACTTTTCGAACCTCAGGATCTGTACCAGAAACTTTATCTTTTCGAGCAACTTCTTCAATTTCTTTACCAGCTTGACCATCATCAGAAACTTTATCTTTTCCAACAACCGTCTAAGAAATCTCAGGATCACACACTTCAACACCCTTCTCATGAACAATGTTCTCAGAATCAAACACCTGAACACCCTTATCATGCACGACCTCCTTAGAATCAAACACTTGAACACCCTTGTCATGAAAAACCTTCTCAAAATCAGACACCTGAACACCCTTCTCATGAAAAACCTTCTCAAAATCAGAAACCTGAACAACCTTATCAACCTTACAAACACTTTTTCCTTTATAATTCTTCAAATTAACAAGGTCTCCAACAATGTCTCCATAGTAAGCCTCATCAAACCAATCTTCAGAACTACTAAGATTAGTTTAAAAAATAACAGGATCTGGAGTTAGCAATTCAAAACTCGGAGCTGAATCATCAAATTGCTTCATCAATGTCACATACTTCACAAGCTTATCAACATAACAATGAAGCTTAGGATTAATAAAAAATTTCTGAGTGTTAGACACATCAGATTCAGCAGTGGATTCTAATTGAGAACTGTTTAAATTTGCATTCTGGATACAATCCATAAGCTTCTGAACCTTTACATTAAAGTTTTTCAGAAAATTCTCTTGCTTCACGTTTAATTGACAATAACAATTCTTTTATCTCCTGCAAGATAAAATGTAAATAATAAAATATAAAAATTATTAATACCCAAAGATAAAAAATAAATACCCCAAGATAAACATATTAATACGCATACAGTAAAAAGAAATACCCAAAGAGTACCAAAATAAATACCTAAAACTGATCATCATCTTCCTTTTCCTCCTCATTCTTTGAATCACACCTTGACTCCGTTGGTGTTTTATTCAGCATTCCATTACTAGAAAGTGGATACAAATCCTCAACTGACTCACCTGAACCAAATCTTCCAGCACTAACCTCTTGAGCAACCCTTTTCTTCAACTTCTCATCAGTCCAATGTTTGATCAATGGAATAGAATGAGGCTCACAAACACATCTTCACTTCAACCAGTCAAATATATTATTTGTAAAAGAATGACACAGCCACTGATATTTCTTACATCACCCCTTTTGTACAAAGTAATAGACTCAGACAACCTCCTCAACACAAGTTCACACCAATCAAACTCAAGAATACAGTCTGGATTCTCTAATGTTTTAAAAAAGATGGGGTTAACACTTCTATTTGCAGAAGGACGGAGAAAAGAACACATACTATACAAAACAAATAAGCGCTTAAAATCATCACCACCATTAGGACATTTATCCTTAATAATCGAAGGAAGTTTCCCTATCGGACTCTTTGCAACAAACCCACACCTCTGAGCAAAAGTATTAAAAGCAGAACAATCATCAGACCTACTATAAAGAGGGACCTCTCTACCTTCGTTCCTTGGAATCTTAAAAACATCGTAAACATCATCAGCAGTAACTGTAAACTGCCGAATATAATCAACCATTAACATACGACTGCTACCATTTAAATTATCAACAAGCCAATCAATCATGCCATTGTTTACAAGCCGATTATGCTTTAAATCCAGCAAACCTTCAAAACCAATACACTCCAAAGATGCCCTTTGTTGATCATTCAAACTTTTCACCAATTGACATAATCCATGTGGACGACACTGAGATATAATTTTACTGCAAGACAAACAATATATAATACATTAAGTAATATCCAAAAGAAAATATAATGAAAACCAATTAATAAATACATCAACAACAACAAAAAATACCTTAAGACAAACAAAATGATACCTAAAGATGAATAACAAAATACCCAAAGAAGTAAAAAAAAATACCCAAGGTAAAAGTCAAAAAATACAAAAATAACAACCAAATAATACACTAAATACAACTACATAATAACAAATATATATCAAACAATCACAAAAAATACACAAAATCAAATAACAAAACAATTCAATTAACAAAATAACTACAACAAAATGACCTATTGCATACTAAAAAAGCAAATAAATAATAATACCCGAACATAAAATAAGTGATACCCAAAGTATAACACAGAGATACCCATAGCAGAAAAAATAATACCCAAAGAATAACAAAGTTATACCCAAATAACAAAAAAAAAAACCTAGAAATCTCTTCTCCAGATACAGAATGCACCTCCGATGAAACAACCTTAGCAGATTTCCCTTTGCTTGAAATTTCATTTCCAGATTTCGCTTTGTTTACAAGTGATTTGATTGATTTCTTCTTCTCCTTCAAAAAAACAATAAGTCTCATCTTCTTCCTTCGGTGCATGTTCAACACGATCACCAACGAAAGGAACTATCTCTTCACACTTATTCACAGGAGAATGTCGATATTTTTTCCTCTGATACACAATATCTTTCTTGTACTTAGGTCCACTCCCTTTAAGAACAGTATATTTCCTCTTCTTCACCATTATAACAGAAATCCAAACCCTAAGAAAATTAAAAACAGAGAAAGATCATTAAAAACGATACTAAAAAACAAAATACTAAAATCAAATACAATGATACAGATAAAAAATCACTTACAATGTATATTCCACACGAAATCCAAAGAAAACGAACCGCGAAGAAGAAGAAGAACAAAGAACTGAAACTTGGAAAGTAGAACACGAAACTGACGTAGTTTGAAAAAAGATGGAACACAAAACAATGATACAAGGAAGGAAAAGGCGGTTAATAGCCGGTTTAATTAAAACCCGAATAGGGTCCGCGCGTTTTCAAAACGGATACCAAAGTCGGATCCGAATATTTTTTAATTGGGCCCAAATACAAAGGGCCGAAAATTCAGCCCATTAACAAGGATGCATAGTTGTGCATATAAGAATTTGTGTATATATATATATATATAAAGGAAAAACCAATTAATATCCGTATGTGCCGCAAAAATCCAAGCAAACTTAATTCCTTTTTAAAAAAAATAGTGACATGAAGCACTGCCATGAATTTGAGAAGTATAAACAAGATTGATATTAAGAATAATAACGCTTAATTTGCTGAAACATATTAATTAATACCTAATTCTTTTTAAAATTTCAGAAAATTATGGGTAGAGTGACACTTATACCACTTGTTAGAAAATTTTAATTTAATCACATAAACATATCTGAACATAAATGCTTGAATATATATCAACAATATATCATTGATCATTTGAAATTAGGAAGACTTTAATCAAATACCAGAAGCATATCTGGATTCGTGGATTTTGATTTGAGATTCAATAGAAATGATTTCCCAAACAATTATTCTCACCTCTTTATTACCTTTCCGTAAAAAATATAGAGAAATGTATAATGAAGAAGGAAATATATATATTTATAGAGACACGTATGCGGAGGAGGGAGACATGCGCAAGGAGAGGAATTGTGGGCATCAAGAAGAAGTCCAGCGTTTTGATTTTATAAATTTGAGTTTAAATTTTTATGTTTTTTAATTTATATTGCATAGACTTCATGACTATGTACGACTAGTTACTTTATATTTCTATCCAAGTAATGTTGAACCCATTTATATTATCTTTTAATTAATTTCTCGTGACGTGTTCTTGTTTTCAATCTTGAATTTTTCGTATTATTTAAAATTATTAGTTATTATTTATAAAGTAAAATATATTGTGAAAAAAATTGGGCATGATATTAATAATCTTTAAGTGAAGGAAATAGGTATATTATTAAATATTATTTTAAAATTGGTACAAAATATTTGCATAATAGTATAAATATAAATAATAAAGTTTTTTTTTTTACATAATATACCAATTTAAAAATCGTGTTTTAAATTGTATTGCCTCTTAAATTAATAATATGAATAAAATAACGATTTCTCATATAGCATGTAAAATTAAATAATATGGTTGGTTAGAACTATATCGTGGAAGCATCAACTTGGCAACGACAGCTGAACCTTTAATTAAGCTTAAAATATGGAGAAAACTATTTCAATCAATCTATCTATTTCTTTCTTTAATGTGCATGATTTGTGCATGATATTAGTTTATAAGGAGTAATAATATCACAAATAAATATAATAGTAGAATCCCATGCAGCTGCTCTCTTATAAAAATAATTATAAAGGATATGCTGAGTGGCCCCGATCGAGCCAAATAATGTGAAAGAACAAAATCGCACACAGTTTTAGGCTGCTCTTTTATAATAATAACAACAATTAATAATTACTCCCTCCGTCTCAACTCTTTCTTCCTGTTTTTCCATTTCGGGACGTCCCAACTCTTTCTTCATACCTTAAAAAAGAAATAATTTACACTCACAAAAGTCAATAAAGTACACTTTTTATATTTTGTTAATTAACTTCACACTCACATACTCTACTTTATTCTTAATCCGCGTGTCCGGGTTTTTTTGAAGAAAGACCCGGGACGGAGGTAGTATATATTTCTTGACAAAATTAAGTTTAAATGTTTGTACTGGTTTAGAGCTAAGAATAGAGAACTTGGTATTTTTTTCTATGACTGGCTTAATGAACCATATTTTTGTATCAAAATGTTAGCTTCAGTAGTAATTATAGAGAGGAAGGTGTGTGTTGTACATATTAGAGCAATTCTTTTGCTCAAATTAATAAAATTTTGCTTCTTCCAAAAAAAAAATTAATATTTATATATTTGAGTACGTCTCTTATGAATTCGAATTCAAATAAATTCGTATTACTGTTATGTATAATTACTATCACTATTATTCATATATACTATCACTGTTTTAATAGTGATAATGTATTAACAGTGATAGTAAAATATATATTATAGTGATAGTTTATATACATGACAGCGATAATTGATAAACCCAAGTTCCCCGTAAACTCGAATTCATAAATTTTTTTATCACACACACACACACATATATATGGGATTAATACCAAAATCGTCACATAACTTTTCTACATTTTCTATTTGGTCCCATAACTATGTAATGTTTCAATTTAGTCCCATAACAATTCAAATCTAACCAAATTAGTCCCATAACTATGCAATGTTTCGATTTAATTCCATAACAATTTAAATCTAACCAAATTAGTCCCATAACTATGTAATATTTCAATTTAATCCCATAACAATTCAAATCTAACCAAATTAGTCCCAAATCGCCGGAAATGATATAAACAAATTTGGGACTAATTTGGTTAGATTTGAATTGTTATGGGATTAAATTGAAACAGTACCTAGTTATGGGACTAATTTGGTTTGATTTGAATTGTTATGTAACTAAATTGAAACATTACGTAGTTATGGGGCTAATTTGGTTAGATTTGAATTGTTATGGGATTAAATTGAAACATGAAATAGTTATGGGACCAAATCGAAAAAGTTGAAAAGTTATGGAATGATTTTGGTATTAATCCCCATATATATATATATATTAATATAGGAGACAGTTGCACAATAATTTTAAAAAATGATTATATTTTTAAATTAGTTCACAATATTGCATAGAATTATAACTTTTCCTACATAGAAACATAATTTTTTTTACAAAAGACCAATTTATAATTAGTGTGAATTTTATAACCCATTTTATAATTTTTCATATATAATATCTGAGTAATCGTGATCGATCGCCTATATAAGCAAGCAGCTTCTTCAACCATCCTTAATTCCCACTACCACTCAATTAACAATTAATACCTATTAATTCTATTCTTTCTTACTCCATCTCTCACAATGTTTACTTGCGGCTTTGTTCTTAGATCCGTTACCCGCGTTCCACTAAAGTAATTATATCTAGATTCTATTCATATCAATGCTTTTTCATCTGCTTAGTTTTTACTTTAATTAATTTCTACAGCTGCTTTTAACATGTAATTAATTATATATGCAGATGGAAACGCTTTTAAGAAGTATATTGATCACCTCGGGAGGATATTTATTGAGGATGGAAGAACTTACAACATTAATCCCACCTCTCCCTCCTTGGTGATGCCGCTTCTCAATCCCCAATGTATTTCTTTTTTCTGATTTTTGTTGTAACTTGATTCTTCATGTTCTTTGGTCTATTGTTTATCTTCATGTTTATGGCGTTCTCATTGTCAGTTGTATCATGTGAACAATAATAATTGGAGATTTATATTTTCAATTTGTCTTTGTTTCTTCTCACTAGTTTATTTTTAGTATTTTTCAACGTGATATTATTTTTACAAATTATAACCCGCAAACTTACTGATGAATTTCTCTACTTCACCCTTCGAAAAAAAGTGCTTAAAGTTGGGTTCAATTACAAGCCTTTGACTGTGATAATTTAAAAAAATATTATTTCATTTTAAACCTTTAATATGATTGGAAGATGATGATTAGATTCCATTGGAATAAGAAATGTAAAAGGTAAGTTTCAAGAGGAAAATATTAAAATATGACATAAACTTATATAGAAATTTCTACCGTAGAAATTTCCAAATTTTTTTTTTTTAAACAATAAGCCACGCGCGTCCTCCCAGGTATATCCCATACGCCACTATAACATGCTTTCCGGGGTGTTTTTTTTCCTCTATTGGGCCGCCTAACATGCTTTCCAGGATTTTGTTCGCATTTAACCAAAAAAAAAAAATTCTATTCACTTAATTTTATTTTTTATTTTATTATTATAAATTTTAAAAAAATCAAATAATATTGTATAATAAATTTAAAATTTTGGCCTCAATATATTATTATATGAACAAATACATATCATTTTAAGAGAAAATGTATGTTACTTTCTTATAAAAATACATTTTTTCCTTGTGTAACACGCAATTGTTCATATAGTAATATACATTTGTCCATATAGTAACACAAAGTGGAGAGCAAATATGTGTTACTATTAGAGCAAATGATTGTTACTATCTTATAAAATATTGTTATTTTACATATATCCATTTGTTTTTATAGATAAATAATTTTTCACATAATGCAAGAGTAAAATGTGTGTTACTACAAGAACAAATATTAGTTATTCACAAAACATTTATTTATTTTTTATAGAAACACTTATTTTTATTCATATAATAACATATGTATTACACGAAACAATATACCTAGATTTAAAGGGATGATGAATAAATTAAGAAAAATATATTTATTCTAATAAAAATATATTTTGCTCATATAGTAACATCCATTTGTCCATATAGTAACACAAATTGTGGAACAATTATGTGTTACTATTAGAGCATATGTTTGTTACTATCTCATAAAATATTGTTATTTTACATATATTAATTTGTTTTTATAGAATAAATATTTTTCACATTATGCAAGAATAAAATGTGTGTTACTAGAAAAACAAATATTGATTATTCACAAATATTTACTCCCTCTGTCCCTGATAACATTTCACACTACTTTGTGCACACATATTAAGGAAATCACTGTTCATGAATAAAAATAAATAAAAAAAGATTGTAATCTGAAGGATTAGTTTGAGGATTAACCCCAAACCATTTCCCTCTCCAAACCATCAAATCAAACAACCTGATAGCTGACAGAGGCCATACATTACATAAATGCTGAAAATTTTAAAGTTCCCACCATTTTTACAAAAATAGAATTCCCTCTAATAAATTTCAGCCTATTAGGAACTATAAATACAACATCAAACCACATTTAATGAGTTCTACTAGTCATAAAAACAGAAATAAATATGGTCAGAGGTAGAGGGTCTGAATTAACTCCATCAGAGAAGGCTTTAATTGCTCAGTTTCTCCTTGCAAACAGCACTAATAGCAAGGTTCACAGTGGAAAGATTGTTGAAGCTTCTGCATCATTTGGAGTTTCCAGGAGGACTATCCATAATGTTTGGCAGGCTGCAAAAAAACAGGTGTTAGCTGGACAACCCATGGTGTTCAAATCAAATAAAAAGGGCATTACTCATGAGTCTAACAGAAACCTTCAAGTAAATGAAGAAATGATGATGGCCATTCCATACTCAAAAAGAGGAAAATGAGAAGATTAGCTAAAGAGATGAAATGCAGCAAAAGCGCAATCGGTAGGTGGGTGAAAAGTGGGGCAATCCAGCCACATACAAATCAAATCAAGCCCACTATTACAGATGCAAATAAATTCCAAAGGCTGCAATTTTGTTTGAGCTCATTGAAAGCTGACAACTTCAGCAACAAAATCAAGTTCACATCAATGCATAATGTCATCCACATTGATGAAAAGTGGTTTTACATGTCAAGAGCAATGGAGAGATGCTACAAGTTGAAAAGTGAAACTGGGCCATATAGGTCATGCAAGAGCAAATGGTACATACCCAAAGTTATGTTCATGTGTGCAGTTTCAAGACCCCAATATTCAAGTGATGGGGAACTTGTGTTTGATGGGAAAATAGGCATATTTCCATTCACAAAGCAAGAACCAGCAAAAAGAAACAGCAAAAACAGATTGAGGGGAACCATGATGACTATGCCATTAGACTCAATCACTAAAGAGGTCACCAAAAACTGCCTAATCAACCAGGTAAACTATCAGAATTATTTTCATCACATAGTTTTACACACATAAGTAAGTCTCCAAAATAGGAATAAAATTACAATTCCTATTGATGACATTACATTTTATTTACAGTTTCATAACATAAGCAACCTCATCTTTTTTTTTTCCTACAGATAATTCCAGCAATTAAACAGAAGTGGCCAACAAATGCAACAAAAAATATTCTGATACAGCAAGATAATGCAAGACCCCATATTCAGAATAGTGATCCTGAGTTTAGGGCTGCAACCTCATCAGATGGATTCAACATCCAACGGGTTTGCCAACCACCAAACTCTCCAGATACAAATATCAATGACTTGGGATGGTTCAGAGCTATACAGTCACTACAAGTGGAAACATCTTCATATAATGTGAAGGAATTATTGGAAAATGTTGTGTTGTCCTTTGAAAAGCTGAAACACAGTACACTTAACAATGTGTTCTTGAGTTTACAGAATTGCATGGTTGAAATAATGAAGGTCAAGGGACACAACAACTACACGGAGCCACACATGGGTAAAGATCATTTAATCAGGCAAGGGATACTGCCTGAAATCCTTGAAGTGGATGAAGATTTGGTGAGAGGATGCATAGAGCACTTAATTGAAGCTGGACAAATAGAAGACTCAGCATATAACTTTGATGAACTAAAGACCAATCTAGGGTATTGATTTCAGCATGATGAAAATCTTTTTGTAATGTTTACAGCATAAACTAATGTTCTAACAGTCATATAGGACTTGCTTAAGCTGTAAACATATGATGCATGTATGTAAGTTTTTGTAAGTATCAACTGTCATTTATTGACATTATGTATGTCCTTTTGAAATGAATGATCATCACATGCATATATGTATGTCCTTTTGAAATGAATGATTGGTTATTTCCCTCAGAATAATTTCATCATAGGGAAACATACACTACATGCATCACAGATACATAAACATGCATAAGGCTGCATAATTATTCCATTAGAACAGGAATAAAAGCATTCACAGATGCATATATATGCATAAGGCTGCATATATTCAACAACAAACAGGCCTAGCATCACATATGCATACATATAGCATAAGGCTAAACAAATCATTCCAACAATAGGCACATCATGAATCATTAATTCCCTCAGAACAATTTCATCATAGGGAAACATCCATACCCTAGCATCACAGATGCATATATAGAAAAATGTTGCACATATATAGCAAAATGAATCATAATAAAAGCATCACAGATGCATAAACATGCATAAGGCTGCACAATTATTCCATAAGAACAGGAATAAAAGCATCACAGATGCATATATATAGCATAAGGCTGCACAAATCATTCCAAAAAACAGGCACAAATCATCACAGATGCATATATAGCAAAAGGTTGCACATATTCAACAACAGGCACATCATGAATCATAATAAAAGCATCACAGATGCATAAGGTTGCACATATGAGATAGCAGAGTAACCTAAGCACGGCTGGGACATAAATTCCCAGCATCTTAATGTAGAACCGCCACATGTCCTCGCTCCACTTCCAAGCCACTTCATTTGGTTGTATCTCCTCCATCTCATTCACCAAATAGGAATCTGGTACAAAATTATCTTGCAAAAAATTAAAAAAACATTAATTAAGGCTGAATCGGGCACAAAAAAAACATTAAATAGGAATCTGGTACAGAATGTGAAAGGATATTCAAAAGGATATTCTTGAATCTTACCAGAATCCATTAATGGAGTCTCATCAACCCACGAATCTTCTGAATCGGGCACAATCGCGTTCTCAAGATCGAAATCAGGGGAATCAACCTCATATTGATTCGACTCCATTAGAAACACAAATTTTTAGGGCTCAAATACCAGATCGAACAATCGATTTGAGGAGGGAGATATACAAACCAATTTGAGGGGTTTCAGAAGGCGTTACATGCTACTAGGGTTTCGTGGAGGTCGATGGAGGCTAGGGTTTCACAGCGGTTGACGTGCGACCAAGGACGAAGGCGGTTGCGGAGCAAACATGGGCATGGCGTTGTGCTGTTGGAGGAGATTCGGACGGCGTCTTTAATGGCGAGTGGTTTGAGCGGTTGCAGAGTCGCGACTTCAGCGGCAGAGAACTCCGGCGAAAGTGGTTGACGTTGCCGGCGCTGAAGCTTAGAGGCTGTGGTGATGCGCGTGAGTGGTTTCAACGACTGCTGCTGCGACGATCTGCGGTCTCCGATCGATCTCGACGCGAGATTCGGTATGTTGATTGCAGCGAACAAAGGGTTTCACATAGAGAGAGAGATGAAGCTAGGGTTTCACAGAGAGAGATAGATGAAGCTAGGGTTTCACAGAGAGAGAGAGAGATGAAGCTAGGGTTTCACAGAGATGAAATGAGATGAGAGTGTGTGTATTTTCGTGTGTGTGTGTGTTTTAATTAGTGGGTAATTATAATTTTATTTGGGTAATTATAATTTGGGTTTAATTAGAAATAATTTGTGTGGTTTAGTAATGGCATTATTGTAAATAAGTGTTGAATTTTTTTTCCATTTTTGGGTGTGCAAAGTGTTGTGGGACGGACCGAAAAGGAAAGTGTGCAAAGTGTTCAGGGACGGAGGGAGTATTTATTATTATAGAAATAATTATTTTTTCTATATAATAAAATATGTATTACATGAAATAATATACCTAAATTTATAGGGATGATGAATAAATTAAGAAACACATATTTATTCTCATAAAAATATATTTTTCCCTTATAGTAACACACATTTGTCTATATAGTAACACAAATTGGAGACAAATATGTGTTACTATTAGAATAAATATATGTTACTGTAAAATTAAATATATTTTACTATATTTATAAATATTTATTTATAATATAATATTAAATAAATATTTTTTTAATTAATTTTAATTAATACAATAATTTTAAAAAATTAAAATAAATTTAAAAAAATTGCCAACAGCGTGGCTGGTGATAATAACATGCAAGGGGGTGGGAGTTTAGGTCTTTAGGATGTGTGGTGGTGCATGCAAATATTTTCGCCGCGAGTGGGTTTATTTCTAAAAATATATTACCTTACTTGATCTTTTTTCTGCTGTAATATTTTTTTTTTTTAAAAGAGATGATTTCACACAAATTAATAAAAACAAAACAATAATTTGTTTATTCTCCTAATATAGCGGTAACATGGAGAAAAAATAGCGAGAGAAGGGAAATGAGCGCTATTTTTTTACCGACAGACAAATTCAAAAGGGAGTACAGATGTATTCCAACCCATCAACATCTTTACATTAACCTTCACTACATAGCTAGAGGGTTCATTATCCAATTAATTAGCACCACTACTATAATTTACACTATAAAAAATACGTATTTTAGCGATCTAAATTTACAACTACCTCAGAATCGGTCGCTAATTATTTGATAATTTCTCAAAGTTCATCTTTCTCCGCTCTTGAACATGGTGCGTATACATTCATTAATACTCTGCCCCCATCTCCTGTGAAGTACCCATTTACTATTAACACACTCGAACGTTTCAAGAACTGCTTTTGTGAAATACGTCTTTATTCCAAAATGATAAAATTCCCGTTGATCTTCCTTCGGCTTCACTAAATGCCCAATCAAAGTCCTAATTTCCCCATAAGCCCATACATCTAAGTTTTGAAATCTCCTTCATTTTGATTTCTTGGATACAACATAAATCAATTTTGTGATTCTTGATTATATTCTTTATCTCCCTTCTCATCACCTTCTTTCCAAGGCCCCTCACATTATAGGAC
This sequence comes from Prunella vulgaris, assembly GCA_026898435.1. Lineage (NCBI taxonomy): Eukaryota > Viridiplantae > Streptophyta > Magnoliopsida > Lamiales > Lamiaceae > Prunella > Prunella vulgaris. Next base: position 28,467 of record JAPKLY010001669.1, read on the forward strand.
GAAATCTTCCTTGAGTTGTGCCCGATCTCTTCTTTTTAAAAACTCCATTTTATTAATTATTTCTTCATCGGTTACTTTACTGATTAATCCTAACTTCTTCCCAACTTCCCACACTCTTCTAGCTTCGCTTGCAACTTCTGGCTCTTCCTCCTCAATGATTTCTAGGCTCTAGTCTTCTTCGAATTATTTTCTCCCTTTCAATTTGGCCCCTTCTTAAGAATCTCAATGGGTCTTGATTTCGGATGTGAATAATCCTTATGGTTTTCTTCACTGTTTTGTCTACCCTCCACTCCTTCTATAAACGAGTTTGTGTTTAGTTCTTCCTCAATTAGGCCTTTAAGTGCCACAAAAAGTTCTTTAATAGCCTGGGCTGGTGGAGAATAAATCCCCTCCTCAGAATTAGGATCAGATTTTGATCGGCCCAATTCATAGCCCACTATGTCTGTCAAAATACCTTCCTTGCCGACATCATGAGGTCTTCACGTGAATTATTAGCTGGAATGCATTGAAAATGAAATGGCCCACATCATTTTAACTAGTGAAAGAAGAGGAAAACGTGGCTTGTTCAGCGAAGAAGAAAACTCCACAGCCATGTTCTTCATTGCCGGCGTTCACTGCCGTCCACAAAGTCAGCATCACGAATCCGAAAAGGTCATCGCAACTGTTGCCAGAAATGCTCACCAGGTGTATTTAAATGGAGAAGAAGTGTGTTTACCCTGGAAGAAGTTTTGAGAAATAAGAAAAAGCGCGTTTTATTTTCGTCCGAGCGAAAATTGGCACTGATCGAGCGGAATCGAGTGCCTTTGGTTCTGACCAAGTGCCCTCGCTCGATTGAGCAGCCTGTGCTGCGATCGGGCGACGCGATCGAGCGGTACAAATTTCTAAGTTTTAAAAGCATCACACGGTGTGTCTTCCCAGAGAGAGAAGAGTTGCTGGGTTCATTTTTTAATTCAAAAAGTTAGGAGGAACTTTGGGTAGTATAATTTCTTGATTTTTGAGCCCTAAGTATCCATTTCTCACATTTGAGAAGACACACACAGAGGCAGCTGATTCCTGCACACTTGAAGGTGTTTTCACCTGTTTTCACTATTTTTCACCATTTTGAAGCATGAAGGAATTATTTTGGGCTTGGATTTTGATTCTCTAACACTTGCAAGAGACTGAGTTTTCTATTTCCCTTGTTAATTTTTGTTATCATTTCAATTTTGTAATAGTTGAGACAATGTTAGTTGTTGGCTAGAACACTTTTGGTTCTAGGGCTATGTATATATTTGGATTGAAATTTATGGTTTAATATTTTGTTTAAGTGGTGTTTGTGGGTTATTTTTATTACTGTGCTTAATATTAATTGCAAGCATGTTATTATTGGTCATGATATTGAGTTTATTTATTTTACTACGATAAGATTAAAAAATTTGTTTCATTAATGGAACCTAAGCATGCTACCTATGTGATTATTACTTTGAGAAAATGATTAATCATTACGAGCGATTAGAATGGTCTTTTGTGCTTATTGTAAATTGATAATATTTTCTAGGTAGAAATACATGTTAATATTATTCTTTCTTTGAATTAATTGGATTGAAAAATTGATTAATTCTACTTTAATGATTTACAAGCCATAGATGGATATCTAGATATTACATATGCCTTAGGACCTATTTTCTCTATTGATTGTTAGTTGTCTATTTTTATTAGTTAAAATTGCATTAAACTTGATTGATCATTTTATTGATTGCTATTTCTTTTAATTATTAATTGTGACATTTTAGTTAGTAATTTGAGAATAGCTTAAGTTCAAAACACCCTTCATTAAGCGTTTTTCTAAAAAGAACATAACCATTTTATAACATTTTTACACTAATCCTTACTCGTGGGATTGAATCGTATTTACCATCCTACAATTGGCACCGTACACTTGCGCTTGTTTAATTTATGTATTGGAAAATATTGAAACAAAGGTACGAACCGTGCTCCTTACTAAAGGTTAATATACAAAGTCTAATTAACAAAATATGGACAAAGTATGAATCACGCTCCCTACTAGAGGTTAATACAGAATGTCTAACAACTGAAATGTGGACAAAGTAAATACCATGCTCCCTGAAAGTATTGATAAAGCTCAAATGAAGAGGTGCATCCCTCGATAGGGATGACAATGGGATAGGCCAGGCGAATTTTTACACTAGCTAATTTTCTTCTCCAACTACAAGTACAGCGAGCGAGACCCTCTGAAAATCAGGAGTAAGGGGGCGACCACGAATCACACCATTGGAACTACTGTGCAATGTTTATGTGGTCTCCAACCGGAGCAGGATGCTCGAAATAAAGATTGCGGTAGCTGTTTGAATAAAAATTTAAATAGAAAACATACTAGTCTTTAATTAAAAAAAATGCGAGACACATCTGATACCTGAGAGAAATTTTGAGATGGATAATCCACTTCGTCCCTAGGATCAACGAAAAAATAATTGGGTAAATTTTTGTGTGTGTGTGTGTGTGTTTTATGCTTCTGATGCCAGTATATATATTGGGGCAAAATATTTAGCGTCCGCCTAAAGCGGTCGCTAATCTACACGGCAACAGTCGCCATATTATCCTCCATTAATACCAAACTCTATCACAAATACGCTATTTTATTTTTAATTTATCAACCGTCTAAACAGTCGTAACTATGGCGGTTAATTTAGCAACCGCTAGCTGACGATCATAAAATATTAATCTAAAATTGCCCGCGCACAGAATAAGTCTTGCGACCTGTTGGACGGTCGCCAATTGCCTAGTTTAGCGACCATTTTGCACATCGGTCGAAACTTTGTCTTCAGTGGCTTCCTGTCGCCAATAATAGAAAATTATCCTATAACTTTTAATTTTTGACATGTTGGTCTAGTAACCGACAATAGGATCAAGTGATATTATTTTTCCCATGCGGAAAATTTTATTTGTTTAACCGAACAAAAATGTCAATTTAAAATTACACTTGACATAAGAAAGGTTCCCTTACTATCAAGAAAGAATGATAATTAAACCTTAATTTGCAAAAGAACAAAAAAAGCAACTTTTCATACGTAAATTTTAATATGCACCTTAATTTTAATTCAATTTAAAATTAATTTGATTTTTCCAGAAACACACATTACATGCCTCACTGTGTGTGTTTTTGATATACTATATTGTTCTTGGGGTACTGTAAAAATTATCTGGGGTATTAAACAATTGATCTTGGAGTATAATTATATTGTTTTTCGAGTACTCCAGATTTGTTCTTGGGGTATTAGTAAATTGAGGTATTATCTAGACTTGTTCTTGGCGTATTATTTAGATTTGTTCTTGGGGTATTATTTAGACTTGTTATTGGGGTATTACTCATTTGTTATTCGAGTATTATAAATTATTTTTTTGGTTTTACTCATTTATTTATTATTAATTAATTAATTATTCATTTGTAAGATTTTCTTTGAGTATTTATAAGATATTTATAAATTATTTTTTGGGTATCATAATATTGTTGTTCCTTCACTTGTGAAAGCAGAAGAAATATGCCTCGTAAATCTAACACGATTATTCATTATTATTGGAGATACCATTATGATGTGTTGCTGAAGTTTTATCGTAAATTATTATAGCATTTAATAGAAGTTGCAAAACTAATTCAAATGAGAAATTGACCAGATATAATTTTTGAGGACCACATTGGAATAGGACCAATTCTACTCACACGCCAACACACCACAAAGTATTCAGCCTTTCCACATACTGCAACTCACTGGAAACTGACGCACAAACTTCAGACCGCAGCTCTGCACGCTACTCACGCTGAAACTCTCAACGTCGCACCAGTCGCCAAGCGCTGCAAACCTCGCCGCCGCTCCGGAATTTCTCGATGCAAATGCCCAGCAACAGCAGCGCAAGCCTCAAATCGGCCACTGCTCACACCTTCGCTGTTTTCGCTGCCGGAATTCCGCTACACAATTCCCGCCGCTGTTCTCGCCTCAAATTGCCGAAGGTCAGCCGGATTTCGTCCCCAGTCGAGAAGTGCCGCCTCGCCTGCACCTTCCTTTGCAGCTTGAAAACCGCCGTTTCACGCCTCAAAGCTAGCCTACTCTATTTCGTCGTCAATGGTTGAACACAACCCTGCCACAAATCCTCGCCATCACTGAAGTCGCAGAAACCTCGCCGGAGTTCAACATCTAATCCGCCGCGATTGAACACACCAGCGCAACCGCCTGCAACTCGCCGACCGGGAGCTCCAGAAACCATCTCTGCAACAAGAACCGCCTCCACCGATTCGCCTTATCGTCTGGAACCGTCGCGTACAGCCGGAACCTGCAAATCCACAACTACTGCCGTCCGATTCAAGCACCACTGCCGTCTCGCCGAGAAACCGCCGCCGCCTATTGCTCAGTTGTGCGAAGCCGAAACTGAATTGGTATGGAAAAAAATGCGCCCAAATCTGTATTTCTTAATTTTAATTGTAGAGGCCCACTTTCTTAATTGAAATGAAGGCCCAACTTATTATTTCTATTTGGCCCATTTGCTGCCTTGAGGAGATGCATATTTATGTTTTTTACACGCAATTGGGGTATCACACTTTAGGTTAGGCATCACGCAGTAGGTAGTAGATTACGAGGCAGTAGGTTTTAGGGTAGAGAATTAGGGACTGAGAATAAATTATTTCTTTAATTTTGATTCATTAGTAGGAACAAATTATTAATTGTCTGCCAATTGAGAAATACCAAACGTGTCTTCCCTCCCTGAGTCACTGACGAGATCATCCAACTACACTCCGATGCAAACCTCTTATTCAAAAGGAACAGAGCCTGGTAACTCGGCCAGGCAGCAAATGAGCTTTGCACAAAGCGCGTGGTTAAGACGCAACCAACACCTAATCTCGGTTCATGATCGATTGGGCCCAGGGGGTTTTCCACACTATGCTATCGGAGAACCTGCCGTTGAAATGGTAAGACCTACGGCAGTGCAGGATAACCAGCAATCTCTCCTCCAAGCCTTAAAAAAGAGGTTAGCTGAGGTGGAAGGTAAGGTGGAATCAAGGGGTGATCCCTCAAAACGATTAAGCTCGGACAATGAGCCTTTGGCCATCGAGCTGGAAGAGGCCCAAGTTCAGTCAAAAATAATTCCTTTTCAAGCTCCCCTATACGAGCAAAAGATTGATCTGGAGACCCACCTCTCCAAATATAGGATCTATATGACAGGCTGAGGTGCAACAGATGTAATGAAGTGCCGTCAATTCCCTCTCACTTTGGTTGAATTAGCCCACAAATGGTATGTGAATCTTGCTCCTCGTTCCATCCATAGCTTCTCTGAGCTAGGGGAGAAGTTCGTATCATAATTTGGGGCGAAAATCAATAAACCAGAAAGTCGTCATCATCTGATGAGAGTTAGACAATAGAAGGATGAGGGGGATGAGATCATCCTCGGTGGAGAGCCCGTCAATGATGAACTTGGACTTCATTCACTTCTCGGAGGATTTAGGGGAGATTCCCCATGTTCCGAACACTACTAGAAAATTTGTCTTTAATGACGCACATATGTGTCACTAAAAGAGGTCTTTTGTGACGTTTTTGCTGTAGTAACGCTTTAAACTAGCGTCACCTGATTTGGCGTTTCAATTGTAATTTATTATGACGCTTGAAAGTGTCATAAAAGTGTCTAAATATGACTCTTACTGAGTCACATCAACATTCTCTAGTAACACAATTTTGTGACACTAATTGGCATCACAATAGTGTGCTTTACATGATGCTTCAAGCGTCATGTGAAAAATTATAACTAATTTAACCACTTCATTTAGTGACGCTTAACTATGTAGGGAAATGAAAGTCTAGTGACGCTATAATGGGTCACATAGAATATTTTTGTGACGCTTTGTCGCGTAACATAAAATATTCATTTACTCAATTTAACAGTGACTTTTAACCACTATTTCTTCTATTAAACTTGTAATAATAACATGAAATTTTAATTATAATAAAAAAGTCATAAAATTCCAAGCGAACAAGTAATTCTTAAATAAAAAAAAATTCCCTACAATATCATCCTATCTTCAAATATATTACATACTCATATGTAAATCAGTATATTACATACTCATGTAAATCAAACTAGCATAAGACAATTACACATCCAATAGATGTCCAAAACAATGTCAAAATACAAAAACTCTATTAAAGTACCACAAAATTCTATTGTCATGCAGTCATTTTATGAACCACATCAGACCACATCCCTACATCTGCACTATAGTCTCTATACTTTTCAGAAGTTCTCTTCTTCATTAAGACTTGTTCTCACCTGTATGAAATAATTTAAGAAAAATTAGGCTTTTATTTACGAATTTCCTGAACATTTGACTAATTACTGGATGAAGAAAGTTCAATCCTTATTATTCAAATATAAATACAAAAACCACAAAATAATATGTAATTAGAAATGAGTTCATTCATCATCATTGTCAAGGCACCAATGAACTAATAACAAATGTGTCAGGATAATAAATAATAAGAAAATATTTACCCTAGGACATGGTTTTTATTTTTCCTGATTATATGAGAAACCTGTAAGATATGAACAAGAAAAAATTAGATCATTCAAGAAGGATATAGTGAAAACTTAATGAATAAAAATACAAATAATTTATAAATAAATATATAAGGAAAGTGAACAATTAATAGCAAATAATGGAAGAATTTACACCATGATTAGACGGATAGACCAATAAACCTTTAGCATTCAATTTACAAATAAAGATGATAACAAAAATTTGTTATGAAGTTTAACTAGATCCTACCCCATCGTAATATTTAAAGGAAAAAAATGTCACTTGGGTAGCAACAAAAAGAAATGGTATCATTTGTGAAAAAATAGTGTATACCTGACACTTAAATAACAGTTGGGAACATGAGGAGATTGATCAAATTTCTTACCCCCAGAACAGGTTTCAGAAGCACTGAGGATGCCAATTTAGGAATTAAGCAATGTTTTTTCATTTCCTTGTTTGCTGCTCCCAAACTAGTGGCAGGAAATCAGTCTTATACAGAATTTGTTATGTTTCAAGTATTAGCAATTCGAGAGGGCCACTATTGGAGTTTAACATAGACTTCTTACTTGAAACAAAACTAAATAAATAAGTAATAAAAGAGAGAAAAGAAAAGGACTAAGCTTGAAGAAATGTTTAAGAGAGCATCGTCTAATTGCTATTTTGTAACAAGGAAATATGAGAGAGAATATCATAAGGTTACCCAAGTAATAAGACTCTTGAAGATGAAGGCAAACATTCTTGAGTTTCTTACTTTATCAGGTCAAAATGTTATTTGATTTAATACAAGTTTAAGTTCACTAGCTTTAAATACAAGCTCAACTATAACAGCAACTTGGTGACTATTATGCAAACATGACATTGTTTCGATTATTCAAGATTGGTCTATAAAAGATTTGTGCGTTATCAAGTTACAACTGTTTCAGTTATTATAGTTAATTTATACATGACTAGTCACTACTCGCTGAATAGCAGAAAGAAGAAATGACACTTTATATGATTTGAAATATAAACTATATTGATTAAAATAATGGAAATTACTAAAGCATGAAAAACCCTTAAAAATGTAGTTGTATTTATAGGACAATGCACCAATCTCTAGTAATATCAGATATGTAAACTACTTGAGATTTTCAGGGCATGCATGGTAAGTTTTCAGTTAAGAATAGTTAATTATTGTCATTCCATCACTAAACATGTGAACTTAAACCACCAGGGTCCTCCTCTATTAAGTAGGTAGATAAGGAGCAGATTCTTACCATACACCCTCTATACTTGGGATCTCCAAAAGATTTAGGATCTACTATGTCAGCAGGTGAAAGAGTTTATGTTATAAGCTAAGTCTTACTTTAGAGTAATGCACCCTCACACACACATAAATTGGCAAAATGATGCAACTTCTTTTAGACTGTATATATTATAGTATATGACTTGGAGAATAATTAAAAGACAGCAACAAAAAGCCAAAGTTTAGATATTTTTTCACATGAAAGAAGAGTAAGGAAGAACAATAAAATACTATATAATAACAAATTATTGAGTCAAAGAAAGTGGATATTATACTTGCATTGAAGATGTAATGGCAGTAGTAAAATAGAATTGATTTGAGCTATACAACTACGAAGATCCTAATTAATTGGAATAATTGTTACTTACTCACCTCACTTGGCTTATTAAGTATAAATAATGTGGAGAAAAGCAGAGCTGGTCCATCAAAAGCAGGGGCAAACCAACAATATATCATCCATCTCAATACTAATTAATAGATTGCATAACTGGATTATTACGATTGACATACTAAGCAGGATTATTTTCAAGCGAAGGAGTTCATCTCTTGATCTCCCCAATCCTTCTTAAAGATATTTTAGCTATTGATTATGATCTGTGCCCACAACTATTGGGAAAGGTGTAAGAAAGCGTAATAAATAAATTTTATGCTCTATTGTCAATTATACATCTACAAAAGAAATTCCCCTTTACACAGAGCCTTCTCTCCATTAGTACCCTTTAAATCCCACCAGACCATCAAATGAATAATTTTATATTGTATTTTCAAAATTTCTATTGCAACTGGATATTCTATCCCTTTAGTTTTCTACTTCCACCAAACCACACATTGTGTAAGTTAATTTAAGCAGGACTATAACATTGTGTCTGGTGCAATCTAGACATTAATTTCTCTTCCTAATATAGAACCTAAGACCCTAAGATATATTTGTTGCTCAGCCGATAAGAATCGAAAGGCATCCAAATTAATTTAAGAAACTGATCCTGATATACACTTAGATGAAACCAGAATTGATAAAATAAAATTCTGATATACCCTCTGTCTCTGTTCGTAACCTTAGACACCCAATTAAATAAAACCACGATCTTAGGTTAGAAGATCCCCTCTGTTCGTATCACTAACTTACGATCCTGAGATATATTTTTCGCTCACCCGATCAGAATCCAAAGGCATCCACACAGTGCCTTACATTCTGCAGAGTAAGACAATATCAAATCATTTCAATTAGGGCGCCATTGAAAATGCAATTTTAGGACGATTAGGTGATACGACTGAGAAGATAATTAGAGAAATTAGGGATGCTATCATACATGTAGTCCTTCATGCGCATTGAATTGGAGAAAATTAGGGTTGTTATCATACCTGTAGAACATGAGAATCGATTCGGACAGAGCAGATACAAGGGTGATTTTCTTCCTTCACGCACAGAGCGGAGAGGTCTCGTGTGGTTTTTTTCCTTCACGCACAAAGTGGAGTTCTCTGGTATGCACAAAGTGGAGGGTCTCGCCTGATGAAATTAGGGTTAAGATCATCATGACGCTGCTAACTATGTGGAAGACGAAATTGTGGAGCCATTAACAAAAGATTAAAAGAGAAAAATGTTAATTAAATAAATTAATTATTAAATTAAGATTTTAGGTATGAGCAGGAAACATAATTTTGCATCTTTAGAATAAATACAGTAGAATAAGTAATTGAATTCATAAGAGTGGAATAAATAATTAGAAAAATTAATTAGCATCACATAATAAAACTGAAATAGGAAATCTCATTTAAT
>JAPKLY010001670.1:747-38085 GCA_026898435.1 Prunella vulgaris
TTTTTTTTTTTAATTCATCAAATTAATCCTTTGATACTTAATATAAATATATATATTTCAACCACAAAAATGTAATGTTATATATTTAATAATTTACAATACCAAATTTTTAATTTGTTCATATTTATTCAATTACTTGTATATAACATCAAATTAGCCACAAATTTTAATATTCTAAATTACTACAATTTGATATCATAAAAAATAATTTTGGTAACATAAAATTTTAAACATTCAAAATATATTAATAAAAAGTTAAAATACTTAATATTCAATTCAAACAAAAAAAATTGTTCAACACATAAATTAACTAGCCGTTAGAATTAAAATCGGGCATCCATTCTTCAAGATCCTCAAGATCCCCACCATCGGCACCCTCATTCCCACGAGAAGACGCACCCACTCCGGGACCACCATCCGTACCAGCACCACGACCCGTATCGGCATCTGCCTCATCATCCGAGTCCTGTGGAAGTGGAATTTTAGTAAGTGCAGAAACTTGAGCCAACCAAGCCTGCATCTTCCTTTCTTTTCTCTCTTGCTTGTTCAACTTGTCCTTCAACTCGGCCACTTCCTGCTGGAGATTGACGTCAGGATGAGAGGATACAGAATATGATGATGATGATCTCGGGCGGTGCGTCTGACGGGCAATCTTACTGTAAGCTCCCAACCCTAGTATCTTACCCCTATTGACTCCGGCCAAATCAACATAGAGACGGTCCTCATCAATAGGAGTAGGTGTAGGGTTATCCGGAGAAGGTGTCGCTTGGGTCCGAGCCTCATCGAGAGCAGTTTTATACTTGTTCTGAAATTAAACAAAATAAAATATTAACTTTATTTTAATAGAATAATTTAAATATATTTAGTAGTACATTCTAATTAGATACTTACGTGAAGCTCGGTGGTGCGGGCATACGTGGATTGACCAGTCTCATTCACTGGGTGAAGAATGGAAAGAGACTCGAAATGTTTTGGCCTCCGTCCGTGTGCATTCTCCTTTAAGAATTAATTATAATAATATAATTAAATATAATAATTAATTATAAATTAAATATAATAATTAATTATAAATTAAATATAATAATTAATACTTACAAAAGCGAGCCCGTGCTCGTAGGCGGTCCGGGAGCCACCACGATGAATGGCGACTCCTTCTCCGTTCGGATTGCTCATCCGATTTTGTCGCGCCTTACGAGCCCTCTCCTGGTGTGCCGGATCAGTCCAGTAAGCCACCAATCCGTCCCAGATCGCCCGTCCATCACCGTCTCTCCCCAAATCAACCGTCTTCCCTTCTTCTGTCCATGCTTTCTTCATTTTGTAGACGACTGCTTTCATCCGGCCCTGTGCTAGACTGCACCATAACTCCTCCACCCTAGCGTCGTCTGTCGGATCCCAAAAGCACAATTTCTGCAATTCAAACAATTCCCAAAAATTAATTACTCAAATATTAAAAATTAATAAAAATATTAATTATCACGCAAATATTAATATTTTTATACCTTAAATTCGTCAAACATCGCTCTCCTCGAGGCCTCAGGTACACGAGTCCACGAGCCAACTCCATAAGGCCAAGTGACCTGCATAATGGACTCCGTGACGCGCTCAGTGACCGTGTGCTGAGGAAGCAAGCTGAATAAAAAAAAATTATTATAGGAATTATTATATAACAATAAAATAAAATAAAATATTAATTTACTTACTGGCCCTCTCTTATTTCTATATACTCCCGGGTCTCACGTAGAGGGTGTTGCCGCGATGAAGATCCGACCTCATTAGACTGGGAGGGCGGGGGCATCAGACACTCGGGAGGTCAAATCGGTGGTAAAGGGAGGGGTCGTGGCCTCCCACTCCCTCTAGCTCTACCTCTACCTCTCCCTATCCCCTGACCGTCGCCCTCTATCTGATCGGGTTGTTCACTCATCTATACCAAATTGTACAATCAACAATTTAACAAATAATACTAACAATATTACTAACAATAATAATACTAATAATATTCCAAACAATAATAATACTAATAATATTCCAAACAATAATAATACTAATAATATTACTAACAATAATACTAATATTAACAATATTAACCAAATATTAATCAATATAATACGTATACTAACAATAATAATACTAACAATATTAACAATAATACTAATAATAACAATAATAATACTAACAATATCAACAAAACAATATTACAACAAATCAACAAAACAATATTAACAACAAACCAAACCAATATTAACAAGATTAACAACAAATCAATATTAACCAAATACTAACAATATTAACAAAATAGTAACAATATTAACAAATACTAACAAATATTAACAAATAATACTAACAATTAAAAAAAATACTAACTGTTTTTCTAAAAAAAAAAAACAAAAAGTTAAAAAAAATTCATTTACCTTTCACCGGAGATTTTGACGGCGGTGGGAGGACGAGGCGGCGGACAAGGCGGCACCGGTGGACAAGGCGGCAGGAAGAGAAGCCGGCTGACGAGGCGGCGGCGGCAGGACGAGGCGGCGGCGGACGAGGCGGCGGCGGACGAGGAGGCGGAGGACGAGGCGGTCATAGTTGTGTTTAAACGGTCGCAATTCCGACGGTAAATTTTCGGTTTTCAACGGTAAGTTTACGATTTTCGACGGTGAAGTGACTTTTACAATTCTGGCGGAGGTAATAATCTGGTTTTGTTTTAGCGACCGCCTACAGCGGTCGCTAAAATAACTAAGGCGGTCGCAAATTACGCGGTAGTGGCCACGTGGCCACTCCCTATAGTTTGCAAATGCGGCGATTTGCGACCGCTAAAAAGCGGTCGCTATTCCAGCTTTCAAATTTCCTAACCGCCTTTAACCCCCGCTATTTTTTATTTTGCGACCGCCTATAGCGGTCGCTAACATATATTTTATATTTTGCGACCGCCTAAAGCGGTCACTAATATATATTTTTATTTTGCGACCGCCTACTGCGGTCGCTAACATATATTTTATATTTTGCGACCGCTTATAGGCGGTCGCAATTATTAATCTTTTTTTTTTTGGAAATTTGATATGTTATTGTGTTAACCCTGTTAATTAAATTATAATACTAATATTATGATACTAACTCAGCTTATAATATGCACAAGTTATTCTAAAAAATGACAATATCAATTAATTAAACATATATATAAACACATTTGCTTAATTAATCATCCTCGTCATCATTATCTTCCTCATTATCATCCTCCTCGTCATCATCATCTTCTTCATCATCATCTTCTCCTTCTGCATCATCATCATCATCATCATCATCATCTTCCTCGTCATCTTCTTTCTGTTCCTCTTCCTCTTCCTCTTCCTCTTCCTCTTCCTCTTCGTTCTCAACAATTATCATATCTGGATTTGCAGCCACTAAATCAACTGAAGAATTTATACCTTCGTCCTGAACCACTGTTTCAGCTTCTTGCACTTCAGTTTGGAATGGATCTTCAAATTGTGCAATTTCTAATGTGGATAAAGTAGGCATTTCCACCAACGACCTTGCCTTGACCTTTACCACAGTTCTTAAGTTCGGTTTGCCTGAAGTCGGATACTTGCAATAATAAACTTGAGATGCTTGTGATGCAAAAATGAAGGGGTCGTATGCAGCTGGATATTTTTTGCTGGTGTTAATATCAACGATCTTATAGTTTGCATCGACTCTTTTCCCTTCGCGACCCGGATCAAACCATTCACAGAAGAATAAAACAATTTTTCTCGGTGGGCACCCCGGATATTCAACTTCAACCACCTCTTGCAACACACCATAGTAATTGACCGGTGCTTCGTTGAAGTTTCCACTGGTAACGCAAACACCGCTGTTTGAAGTGGCTTTTACGGAAGCATACGCAGCTGTGTGAAATTTAAAACCATTTGAATAGTACCCATTATAACAAATCACTTCACGTAGTGGTTTTTTGCTCAAGGCTTCAACATGTGGATTCTGAAGCTGATTCATTTGTCCCTACAAATATTAAAGTATTACAAAGATTAATAGCATTAATTTTGTGGCAAATATATAATATGAGGTAGTGACTACATACCATTTTTTGGAACCAAAATATGAATTTGTGGCGAATTGCATCATACACCTCTGCTTCTGTGATGCCTGGTAATTGTTGACGAGTTTGCTCACAAAACATCCTTACATATCAGAAACACTAGTATTAAAATACTAACATAACATCAAAAAATGACTAAAAATATAAAACTCACTGTATGTATGGTTGAACCTCGGGAGTATTCATCAAAACATACGAATGTATCGTCTCTTCTTCCCAGTTACTTTGGAAATACCGTTTGGTCCCCTTACCGAGTGGTCTACCAGTATGTAAGAATACCGACAGCATACCATCGAACTCACGAAGAGGATGATCTTCTGCGCGACCATCATAATTGCGAGGCTCATTTCTGATCCTGGTTTGAACTTGATCGCCGAAGTAATAAGAACAGAATGTACCAACCTCTTCAGTAAGATAAGCATTAACAATGGATGCTTCAATGTGTGTTGTATTTCCAATATTACGTTTCAAGTTGTGGAGATACCTAAAAATAGTAAATTCAATACTTAATGAACAATAAAATAACTTAAAATTAGAAAGAAACAAATAAATAAATAAATTTATACTTACCTCTCAAAAGGGTACATCCACCTATACTGCACTGGACCACCATGTAAAGCTTCATACGGTAAATGGACAGGTAAATGCTCCATCGAGTCAAAGAAACTGGGTGGAAAAAGTTTTTCCAACTTGCACAATATAACAGGGATGTCTCTATCCAAACGATGTATGTCATCCACTTTAATCATTGAGGCCGTTAAGTCTCTGAAAAATAGACTCAATTCTGTGATGACACACCATACATGCTTCGGAAGTGAGTACCGAAAGGCAATCGGTAGCAACCGCTGCATAAAAACATGACAGTCATGACTCTTCATCGGACCGATCTTCCCAGTTTCTGGCTCAAACGACCTACCTATGTTGGACACGTAATTGTCCGAAAACCGCAGTTCCTTCACCCATTTAAATAATTTTTTCTTGTCTTCTCTGGAAATTTGGTAACATGCTTGTGGAAAATCACGTGGTCGTTGACCACTGGACAGACTAGGACGAGAACAGAACTTACTTAACTCTTCTCTAGATTTTTTAGTGTCTTTGGTCTTGCCTTCTGTATTCAAAATCGTGGGGAACAAGTTATCAAACACATTCTTCTCTATATGCATCACATCCAAGTTGTGTCTAATCAATAATTTACTCCAATAAGGCAAGTCCCAAAAGATGCTCATCTTCTTCCAACCTTCTCGGATCCGTGTATTGTGTTCCATTGCGTGCTCCTCAGTCGTTTTCCACAATCCAGTTACTGTAACTTCTCTCAACAACGAATCACCTAGAATAAAATGCGTATTGTTAAACTAAATCTATCAAACTCTTAGAATAATTAAGTACTGGTTAAAATATGAATAATATATAAATACTTGTTCGAACTCGTGGCCTTGGACGCTTTACAGGAGGTTTACCCTTTAGAAAATTCTTTTTGTCCCTCCGAAAGGCATGATCATCACGTAGAAACTTCCTGTGGTTGTCGAACCATGATATCTTCTTACTCTTTGGAAGATAAAATGCCTCAGACTCATCCATGCAGTACGGGCACGCTAGTCTTCCAGCTGTCGACCACCCAGATAACATAGCATATGCTGGAAAGTCGCTAATGGTCCATAAAACAGCAGCCCGTAACGTGAAGTTCTCCTTTCGGTACACGTCGTACGTCTCTACTCCCAAATGCCACAAATATAACAACTCTTTAATCAACGGCTGAAGGTAGACATCCAGTTTATCCTTCGGGTTGCGAGGACCAGGCACCAACACAGTGAGAAATATGTGTTGAGGCTTCATGCACAACCAAGGGGGTAGATTGTACGGAGTCAACAAAACAGGCCACAAAGAATACTTCTTCCCGTGCATACCGAATGGAGCAAATCCGTCTGTGCACAAACCAAGTCTCACATTTCGCTTCTCACTCGCAAAATCTGGGAACTCTCTATCAAGATGTCTCCACGCATTAGAGTCTGCAGGATGACGCATCTCTCCGAAATTCTGATCAGAACACTCCTCAGCATGCCATGTCATGTCTTTTGCAGTGGCACTCGACTGATATAACCTCTCTAGACGAGGAGTGATGGGAAGATAATACATCGACTTGAAAGCTGTCTTCTTCCTACGATCAGAGGGTTTGAACCTAGGGTGCCGGCACATCCTGCACTGATTAATGCTCTCGTCGTCGCCCCAAAACAGCATGCAACCATTGGTACAACAATCAATCTTCTCAAACGGTAAACCCATATCCTTCAACAGCCTCTTACTTTGATAGAAATTTTCTGGCGCTGTGTTCTCTTTGGGTAGGGCCCGTTTAAACAACTTGGCGAATTGATTGAAGACTTTCTGACTCACTTTGCCTTCAGTTTTGATGGACAACATCTGAGCGTTGAATGACAACTGAGTCTCATTATCACAACCAGGAAACAATTTTTGATCGACAGATTTGAGCATCTCCAAAAATTTCTTTGAACGTGGATTTGGTTCCTCCTCCATGGCTGTGTGGTGAACACCCAGACCAGACTCATCAATCATCGTATGATACCGTTGGAATTCATCTAGCTCATCGAATGGTGTAGACGGGTCGCAGCTCGAACTACCAATCTCAAATCTCTCACCTCCATAACTACTCAACTGATTATAGAAGGCAATCACTATTTCCAAATTATAATTCCACCTGTCTTCGCCATGTCTTGTCCAATTATAATAAAATGGAGCAAAACCGAACCTCACAAGATGAGTTTTAACCTCATCTATGCTCAAAAATCTTTTGTTACTGCACTTTCTGCCTGAACAAGGACATCTAATCCGACCACAACTATCCATGCAATTTGGTTTACTACAGGCAAGCTTAATAAACTCATCAAGTTTCAGGCAAAATTCATAATTCATATTTCCTTGTATCAAACGAGGCATTTCATACATCCAACGACGATCAGGGAGTTCCATCTGATACAAATTAAAAATGAATCACATATAAATTATTAAAAATTCGGCAGAGTTTCGACTATAAACAAACATATCCAATTTTTTAAAACAAAAAATCAACTTTAATCAATTACAATAATTATTCACATTATAAATTCTAAAATTTAATGTGTCACATGAAGAACACTTATAAAACATATAATACACAAAATTTAAAATTAAACGGTAAAATTGTAAAAACGTACGGTGAATTAGAAGCAACGAGCACAATATAGTAGTAGACTTCCACAATTGCCACGAACACGTTGAAGCAATGCTCGTTTGAATTTGAGAAATTTTTTGAGGTGTGAGTCGGGTTTTTTCACCGAAAAAACTGAAGGAAAGAGAAGCTGATTCTGTTCCATAATCGTGTTTTAGCGACCGCCATATTTTGTATAGCGACCGCCTTAAGCGGTCACAAAATTATACAATTAAATGGAGCCAACTACCCAAACCGGATACTACTTTAGCGACCGCATACGCGGTCGCAAAAATAATATTTTATTTTTGCGACCGCAAGAAAGCGGTCGCTAATTAAAAAAACAAACCGGTTCTTTTTTTCCGGGTTACCAGTTACGGGTTTAATATTTAGCGACCACATTTCCTATTGCGACCGCTACTATGCGGTCGCAATGTATTTTACTAATACTTTTGCGACCGCATGTGGCGGTCGGAAATTTTTTAAATGATTTAGCGACCGCTTGGCGGTCGCAAATATTCCAAAATTTACCAAAGCACCTCGGCGGTCGCAAAAACGGTCGCTAAAATGAATATTTGCGATCGCTTTAATGGCGGTCGCTAAAAAGCGGTCTCTAAAACCCATTTTTTTTGTAGTGGATAGTAATTAAAGTTCACATCCTTCTATATTTTCTCAATAATTAATCTAATAAATAAACATATTTGCATAAATAATATGAAGGAACTAGTATAACGGTTTCATTTCTAATATTTGTAAATCAATAATTATTTTAATAAAATCTAAATAAATTATACTTGACTTCTTTATTACTAGACATGTAGAAGCATACCAATAATTCAAAATTTAAAACAAGATAGATAACACAAAATTACAAATAACACATGAATAATATAAAATACCCTCAAATAATAAATAGCATAACAATAATTAAAGTGCACATAACACATTAAATATTTTCAAGCAATTAGCATATAAATAAATAAATTGCATTCAAGACATGAAATATATTGACCAATGAGTAGTGAGAAGCTCGGGTGTTACAGAACCAATGCTCGTAATCTGTCGTATCACTAAAACAATTAAGATTGTTCATCGTGATTGAAACCATGTCTCGAATTCGAAAAACTTTCTCATATAACGGGATATTATGGCATAACTCATTCATCAATCCTATCTCACACGAGGCCATTCATCCTCACCAAAGCCTAATAGGGCCGCAACCGCCCGAAATCCACAATGACCATCGCTCTTCACATTCTGGACATCAACCGCATACTCTTAAAATTTCATAGGAAGCAACAATATGAAATGGGGAGTTGAACTAGATCAAATACTTCTCCGAGTCTATACACATATATAATAAATTAATAATAATACAAAGTTAAAAAAATTAATATAAATAAAATTTAAATTCGTACTGGTAGTTTTCTAGACACTCCTGTCTTCTGTAACTTTGGCAATGACAAGGACTAATCTACAGTAAAAACCACACTCTCTTATGGGGGGACAACAACTATCATTTGAGATTGAACATACTCAAACAAACTTGAATCACTTTTCGTGAATTTTTCTGAGGCCTTTTTACTATGGTTTTTTCCTGTTTTTTGTCTACCACGTGGATCAATCTCAATGGTCGGTTCAATCATATTGATCGTCTCCAGTTTTACCATCTCACGCATATTCCTCAAATAAATCAATCTTTGACTCTCATCAATTATTTCATACACCTTCTACATATCACGAACTACATCTTCAGAACGATATTCAGTGGCTTCCTTCACATTATTTTTTTAAAACCAACTGCATATCCAACTTTCTCCAAAACCATAAAAGATATTCATTGGTATTAGTTTGTCTGCATACACATATTCTTCAATTTCGTGTGCACATGGACAACTATACACAATTCTCAAAATAGGATTGCATTTACTTGCATCAAAGCCTGGCATTTTCACAAGTTTGACTTCATCAAACAACTTCTCTAATGCGAATATTGAGACTACACCACGTAAAACACTATAAAGAGTGGATGAGAACTTATGTAGAGCGACATTCCTACTTTTTTTGAATGATGTCTTAATAGAAGTGTGACATGATTCATATAAAGTATCACACTTCACCCAACAAGTCTCGAAATTTCCTAATGAGTTTCCAAGCAATCTCTTTAAACCAGCATGGTGACTCTCAACCCTAAACATGACAATATATACAGAATTATAAATCTAATACAAATATTATAACTAAATAAACTATACAAAATTGAGTAATTTACCTATTCGTCGTTGTATTTCAATTGTATTTCTATAGTGCCATCACGAACCTCTCTTTGTAAGAATTGAACCATTGATCAGCAACATAGTCCACTGATTTCTCATCAAATTTGGAACGAAGTTCATGTTCTTTGTACTCATTCTCAGTATGAGCATTGATAACCAAATTTACTTGCTTCATGAATGCATCCACTTTTTTTCGAACTTGAACAACGGTTTACACTTAGCTAGCACATTTCTATCAATGTGCCAAGTACAAAGTAGATGTTTACAATTTGGAAATCTCGAGGCAACAACATTCATTAAGGCCAACTCTCGGTCAGTAATAATAATAGATGGCATGCACCCTTCACCCAACATATCATTCCAAACACTCAATGTTCAACTGTAGTTCTCTTCTTTCTCAGCCAACAAATATCCAGATGCAACAGAAAATATCATGTCGGTTGATGTGACACCAAGTATCTCCAAATAACGCAATCTATACCTATTTGTCTTGTAAGTACAATCAATCAACAACACCTTCAGAAAAGTACGAACCAACTTAACATAAATTGGGTGTGAAAAGAATAATTCCTTCAAAGTGTTCACAATCTCACATCTTCTATAACAATGAAACATTATGTCATATTTACTGAAAGACATCGGTTAATAACCGATGTTAAACAGAATAAACAAGTGATGTTATACATGGTGTTGTTATAAATAGGTGCAGAAAGGCATCGGTTATTAACCGATGTTAAATCTACTAAACAACATCGGTTAATAACCGATGTTATTCTCTTCTAATTGATGTTGTATGCTTTCATCCTAATGCGCTTTATTACCTACAACAGCGGTATAAGAAGATATAACAACGGTTTTTAACTGATGTCGTATCTTTTAAAGACATTAGTTTTTAACTATTGTTGTATGTTAAAAAAGTGATGTAAAAATTACCTTTAATAGTGGTTTTTAACCGCTGTATTAATTTGTTTTTTAAAATCTCTTCTAATAATTTGCAAATTCAATTTTAAATAAGCATATTTTAATAAAATATCAATTATTCATCAAATAATTTTAAATGTCATAATACATTACAAAAACTGCAATTCGCATTCATAATATAAATTCAATTAAAAGATTACATGTCCAAAAGATCATGAGTTAAATCATGCAACATCTCAATAAATTAAACTATTCTCTGCTTATCATTCCACAAACATATTTTAGATCATCTATTCTATCTCCACACTATCCTCTTGCATTTTTCAAAAAGACCTACAACAAAAGAGAACAAAATGCAAAATCAAAAGAAATATAATGCTTAATAAAACTATCCAAGAGAATATATATGTACGTTGACATCCCCACTTCGAATTTCTACTCAAATATGTATGGTTGTAGACATGTAGCCCACTCTTCTCGAACTTCATCAATTTCAACTTTCGTGCAACTTTCTACATGAACTACATATAGTAAAAAAAATACATTATAAGATAAAAGATAAATCAAATAATGTGATTGCATGCAATGTTTACTATTGATTGCATCGAGTATATATTAACTTCTCCTTCAAATTTAGCAATTTACCTCATGAAGCGAAATACATGGAACAAGCACTGCTTCGTATCGAGTTGCTTAACAGCCTAAACTATGAATAAACACTATCAAAATAGCAAAAGCAACATTATTAAAAGCAATACACCATTGCAAAGTACTCTGTTTCTCAAGCGTGTATATTATCAGATTCATTTGTGAATGAGGGATGAAGGCTGTGAATGAGGATTATATGGAGAGAGAGAGGCTCTGAGAGAGAGAGAACAGGAACCATGATCGCTACCGCAGACAGCAAAGTGAACCACGGTGGTGTGAACTTGAACGGCACAACCGGTAGTCAGAGCAAGCAAACATCGGTGGGTGGAAGAAGCAAATACAGGCGTACAACAAACGGTGAATGACCTGGGTTCGATTCTCTTTGGGAACGAATAGGAGGGAGATATAAGGTTGGCTTGGAGATATGAGTGTATGGAGACTTGGTGACCTAACTTCTAGCTACTAACATTTACAGATAAAAAAAAAACAACAGATGGCTAACGACAGCCACAAAGATTTGGGAGTTTGAATTTGGGCGAAAAAAATCTAGGTTATAGATTCATGTGCACGCGTTCTGATGTTAGGCTTTTCAAGTATTAAATTAAAAAGAAAAAAGAAAAACCAATAGACACCACTTTGTTAAATTCCCGTTATATCGGTTGTATATAACTGATGTGTATTAACCTCTTCCTTTTATTTTTAACAGTGCTTAGCATAATTACTGCGGTTTAATGATGTTTTAACATCAGTTTACAATAAAATCACAGTTATTTGAATTACGTTAAATCTTTAATTTGACATAGTGAAAGTAATCATTTTCAACAAACTTACTCTTCAAGTACTGCAATTGGAATGTCCACAGTATTGATTAATCTTGTGTTTCCTCCTTGCATTGTAAATTGTCCGAATTGAAGAAGCATTGATCTTGTTCTTCTCCTTCAATTCTTTCAAAACCGACTTGGGAGTTGCATTACATTTCGACATGTCAATGACTAACGCCTCCTCTAAAGCAGATAAGCTCCCCATAAAGGAATGACCCTCAAAATAATTGTTAATCGGATGACTGTGAGTACCACAATATTTGACCTCCAAACTCCATTGAAACTGAATTTTCTCGGCTCCTTTCAATAAAAATGGACAATTGTATTTTTTGAGCTTGTATCCTTTCCAATCGGTCGTTCTTCATCAACTATAGAGTCATTCTTTCTTTTCTTCAATTGTCAATATTTGCCCTATCTCTCACAATTAAGCCAATAACACCCGAGGTTTTTTTTTACCAAACTCACTATCAGAACGCTTGATCGATATAACAGTATTATGCTCAGTGGCAACTCTGCGTACCCAATCGATAAATGCATCACGTGAATGAAAATAATCATTGTTTGTGAACACACTAGTGTAGGTCATTACAATTTCACCACACATTTCCTCTTTAACCTCATCTTCACCATTACTTTCAACCCCAACTTCTTCAAAATTACTTTCATCATCATTAGCTAAGCTCTGCAAAAAATATAGACATAATAAAAAATATCAATGAAAAAAATTGCAAAGTTCGAAAAAATCAGTGGAACACATTCAATATGTTCGAGATTTTCACTGGAACAAAATCAGAAAGTTCGAAAAAATTAGTGGAACAAATGAAATACGTTTTCTGAACACATAGACAAAGTTCGGTTTTTTAAAATATTTTTAAAAATTAGTCCGGACTCTTATAGATATCATGCATCCAGTTCCAACAATCACAAATTCTAGCATGCACTTGGGTGCATGGTATGCACCTTGATTTTAGTTTAATTTTAAATTTAATTTGATTTTTCTAGAAACATACACTACACGCCGCACTATATGTTTTTTAGTATAGCAAGTTGTTTTGGGGTATTGCAAAGATTTGTTCTTTGGGTATTAAGTTGTTGTTCTTGGGGTATAGCTATGTTGTTATTCGGGTATTCCATATTTGTTATTGGGGTATCAAAGGCGTGATGAGATTATAAGATGTTCTTTGGGTATTATAATACCCAAAGAACTTTCTTTAATTGTTCCATCTGTTATATTGATCAAAGATCTTTGAATATACATGCGGAAAATGGTGAGGAAACCCCCACACTCCTTCAATATAAATTAAAAAATGGGATGGGAAAGATCACATCGATCTTTCAGTAGTGGAGTGGAACACAGGAAAAATATATCTCCATTTTTCATACCTTACTCAATTGCCAGTATAGGGTCAGCATTATTGGCTATACAAACTGGATTGATTAATGGGACCAAATTACAACTGTTTGTGCTACTGGTGATCACATCATGGTAGCCGAGGCTGTTGCATGTGACCGCCACTGGAGTCGCAGGTTTCATTGCCCAGTCTCAAAGAAACGACAATTATCTAAAAGCATCTAGGCTGTGGGACAGGAACATTTTGCCATCCGTGAAGGCACTGGTGCATATCTCAGTTCAACTTTTATATTTGGTGAAAAATACTTTTATGCGTCATAACATAGATGATTAATGCTCCAATTCAAGTGCAATGGGATTGCAAATATTTGTTCTTTGGGTATTAAGGAGTTGTTCTTGGGGTATAACTAAATTGTTCTTTGGATGTTCCATACTTGTTCTTTGGGTATTATTAAATTAAGATATTAGTGTGTTATTCTTGAGACATTATCTAAACTTGTTTTTGGGGTATTATTTAAACTTGTTCTTGGGGTATTATTTACACTTATTCTTGGGGTATTACTCCATTGTTATTCGGTTATTATAAATTATTCTTTCGTTTTTTTACTCATTTCTTTATTATTTATGTATTAATTATTCATTTTTAAGATGTTCTTTGGATATTATAAGATGTTATTTGTGTATTAAAAATTATTTTTTGAGTATTTTTTTTGTTTATTAATTATTTATTTATTTATTGATTTTTTATTTATAAATTGTTCTTTGAATATTATAAATTATATTTTGGGTGTTATATATTGTTCTTTGAATATTATAAATTGTTTTTTTAGGTATTATAAATTATTCTTTGTATTTATTCATTAATCAATTATTTATTTATAAATTATTCATTGTGCACTATAAATTATTTTTTGGGTATTATAAGATATTCTATGGGTATTATAAGATATTCTTTGGGTATTATAAGATGTTCTTTGGGTATTTATAAATTGTTCTTTGAGTAATTATAAATTGTTCTTTGAGTATTAGTCGTTTACTATTTATATATTAATTATTCATTTATAAATTGTTCTTTGGATATTATAAATTATTATTTGGATATTATATATTGTTCTTTGAGTATTACAAATTGTTCTTTTATGTATTATAAATTATTCTTTGGGTTTATTCATTTATAAATTATTCACTGTGTGTTGTAAATTTTTTTTTTAGTATTATAAGTTGTTCTTTGGGTATGATTAATTATTCTTTGGTTTTAATCATTTATCAATTATTCATTGATAAATTGTTCATTAGGTATTATAAGTTATTTTTTGGGTATTATAAATTATTTTTTGGGTAGTATAAGATGTTCTTTAAGTATTATAAATTGTTCTTTGAGTATTACTCGTTTATTAATTATTTATTAATTATTCATTTATAAATTATTTTGGATGTTATAAATTATTCTTTGGTATTATATATTGTTCTTTGGTATTATAAATTGGTCTTTATAAGATATTATAAATTATTCTTTGAGTTTATTAATTTATAAATTGTTTATTGTATATTATAAATTATTCTTTGGGTATTATAAATTGTTCTTTGAGTATTATAAGTTGTTCTTTGGGTATTATTAATTATTCTTTGATTTTATTCATTTACAAATTGTTCATTAGGTATTATAAGTTATTCTTTGGGTATTCTAAATTGTTCTTTGAGAGTATTAATGTTTATTAATATTTATTTATTAATTTACTCATTTATAAATTGTTCTTTGAATATTATAGATTATTCTTTGGGTATTATACATTGTTATTTGAGTATCATGAATTATTTTTAGGTATTATAAATTATTGTTTAGGATTATTCATTTTTCCTCCATGACATTCTCCTCTCCTGAAAACCAATTACACACCAGCTGATCACGATTAAAAATAATGTTGGTAAGTTTTTACTTTTATTTATTTATCTACTAATTTCATGAACCAAATGATTAATTGCGTATGGATTTCAATGTATTTTTGCAAATTTTCTGTATATAAAAAGGGGAATCAATTAATATTCAACTGGTAAATCGGAACATGCAACAAGTTTTCTAAAAAGTTGTTCTTCAATCACATGTACAAATTTAGATGTCTAGAGCAAATTTCAGATTCCTTCTTCACGATTCCAGCGTTACAGAGGTGGAGAATTTCAGTTTCAGCGAATTTCAATGGAGGATAGTGACAGAAAATAAATTGAATTGGAAATAGTCAAAATTAAAGTCTAATTAAGAGTGCATACTATGCACCCAAGTCCACACAAGAACTACTCTCCAACAATTCTAGTTCTATGGGGTGAGAAATAAAATTTACTCTCCCTAATTCAAATTAAATGTTGTGTTAAGAAAAGAACATTTGTCGTTTTAGTTTATCATGAGATATGAATTTCCTTTTTCAAGTTTGCCTATTCCTAATTTTTATGATATCTCGTTTATTAAGATACAAGAAAGAATCAACGTTTTAGTATTAAATAATTTATTCTGTAACGTGTAAGAAGGTATATTAATCATTAGTTTTATACAAATAATAATTAGCGAATCAAGATATCTTTTAATTGTGTGAAAATTAAAAAAAAAAAAAAAGTCGACAATTAAACAGAAACTTATGGAGTCTTATACTGTATTTTCATTAATTATTACATTTAATTAAAATCAAATGTGTATAGTTCAAATGGTTAGAACTCCACTATCTAAAACCTAAAGGTCTTGATTTTGAAAAGCGAAAAATTTATTTCTATTGTGGTGGATTGATAGTTTCCTTCTTATGAAGAATGGAGATTGAGGTCCAATTTCGATGTGGTTTTAGGATGCAATTTCAAGTGGTCAAATTCTTATGGAGAGGTAGAGGTTGAGGTTCTGGTCTATAGTGAGACAAAATAGTATGTCATATATTCCGTTAATAGAAAGGGACAATTGTAATTTATTAAACTTTAAAAAAAAATTAAGCAATATTATTCAAACATTATAACAAAATAAAAAAATTACAGAATTAAAGTTACCTACAAAACTTTTAACAAAAAATTCTTACGATGTGATAGCTTTCTGAGCAAATTGGACAAGGTCAGATCTTTTCCTCAAAACATAAATACACAGAAAACTCGTATACTACAAAATTGAGTCAAATTAATTTCTACTAAATTAGAAATAAATAAATAAAAATTATTAGCAGCTATGCTACGAACCAACCAAATTCTTACACGTGGTAACTCCACCATCCACCACCAGATTATGGCCACTAATGTATACCTCGACTCATCACTCGCCAAAAACAGCGCTGCCTCCGCAAACACCTCACAAACTCCTCCATTTTATCCACCTCCTCCTCCCTAACGCCGCCGCCTCCTCCGCCCACCCGCCACGCATCCACCAGCATCCTCGTCGCCACCCCGAACGGCGAGATGCAATTCACCCGGATCCCGTACCTCCCCAGCTCGCACGCCGCGTTCTTCGTCAGCCCCACGATCGCGTGCTTCGACGCCGTGTATGCGTGCGGCCCGAGCCCGCCCATCACCGCCGCCACGCTCGCCGTGGAGATTATGCACCCGCCGCGGATCATGGCGCGGGCGGCGTGGTTCATCCCCAGGGCGGCGCCGCTGACGTTGACGCTCACGACCGCGTCGAAGTCGAGAATGCTCTTGTGCTTCGACTGGTCGCCAAGAACGCCGGCGTTGTTGAAGAGGACATCAATTCTGCCGTGATTGGCCACCGTAGATCTGATTAGGGCTTCGATGTCGTCCTAGGATCTGACGTCGCAGTGGGCGTATAGGTGACGTGTGGGGATAGCGAGCTCGCCAGCGCCGCCCCGACGGCGTCCTCCACGTCGGCGATTACCACCGTGGCGCCGTGGAGCCGCACCGTTGCTACGCCGATGCCGCCAGCTCCTCCGGTTACAATCGCTATTTTTCCTTCCAATCTGTACTCAACAAATTAAACGTCCACATTGTCAACGATCGCAACGCCGAATTTTTTCTTTTTCTTTTTTTTTCTTATTATATTGAAATCAATTCTTGTTCACACTTGTAATACAAAATAAATGTTGTGTGTATTAATTTTTGTTGTAATTGAAAGAAAAACGTAAGCATAAATAAAGAACACAAGATTGTTAACTAGTTCGTCACGGAGTGACTACGTCTGGAGGCGACCAAGCCAGGAGAGAATAAACTATAATCTGCCGTAAAGTGTTTACAATATAGAAGCATATGAAATACAAGGGTGTACGATACATTATATAGAAGTACCTAACCCTAACATCTAAGTCTGTGGCAGTGACGGAGCCAAACATTTTGGACAGGAGGACCCGATTAATATTTCTATAAAGACATTTAATTTCATTAATTTAAACTGAACAAATTAAGTTTTGTTATGATTTTGAATTTTTTTAATTGTTCCAACTATATAGAAAAGGTGAGAAACTGCAAAAATATTAATATCATTAAAAAAATTATTTTCTTTTTTCAGTTAGAGCGTAATCAAAATTTTAACTTATAATTATTATATTGATTGGGAGGATAAATATTTTTAAAATTTTATTGAAATGTTATAGGCACTACATATTGTATACTTTATATAACATACTACTCGAAAAAATTTAATATTAAAATGTGTAATTTTATTAATAACTTTTTGTGATAGAAAAAAAAAAGATAATAACATTAAATATTTTGATCATAAACTTATTAAAAAAATACAAAAAAAAGCATGAAACTAGAATAAAAAAAAAAAAGAAGTTACATTATGCTAAAGGATTCGAACCCTTGCATTTTAGAAGAAAGAATTTATCACACACCTCAAAACCAACCAGCCACACTTAAATAGTAGTTAAATTTGGAAATATTATATGTATACTAATAAAATTAAAACTTTCAGGGGGGGCCAGTGCCCCCCCTATCCCCAATGTAGCTCCGTCATTGGTCTGTGGACCTAAAGCCCACTGGACTATAATCTAATATTATGTCCATTAATAATATAATATATTATGTGAATATATTATAACAATTTTCACTTATTAAATTAGATTAAATTGTTATAAAAAAAATCTATTTAATCATAGTACACACTCAAAATTTTAAAAGAAATAAAATTGGTAAGTGGTGAATAATAACAATGACAAGGAAGAATACAAGAGTTACACAGTGGAGTATTATAAACGATCTTGAGGATCTAATCATCATGATTGTTTAGTATTCGATACTCCCCTGAAGATAACAACCTTCCAAGTCGCGATTCTATGTACGTATTTTTCAAAAGTCGAAGTGGGAAGGGATTTAGTGAACAAATCAGCTAGATTGTTACTTGAGCGTACTTGTTTTATCGTGATCTCATCACTCTTTTGAAGTTCGTGAGGATAAAAGAATTTTGGAAAAATATGTTTCACCAAGTTCCCTTTGACATAGTTATTGCTCATTTGTGCAATATATGCAGCATTACCTTCACAGATAATTGAGGGGCTTAAGTCAACAGAAGGGATACCACACGAATCGTGAATGTGTTTTATCAGAGACTTTAACCAAACACATTCTCGTGCAGTTTCGTACAGAGCTATGATCTCTGAGTGGTTTGACGATGTGGTCACTAAAGTTTGTTTGACAGATCTCCATGAAATGGCTGTACCACCACAGAGGAAAACATAACCCGTTTGCGATTTCGCATTATGGGGATCAGATAGATAACCAGCATAACCTGTAAGTATTTTGTCTTGGTTTTTTTGATAGAAAATACCAAGATCTTGAGAACCTTGAAGATATCGTAAAATATGTTTCACACCATTCCAATGTCTCCTCGTAGGGGAGGCACTGAATCTTGCAAGTAGATTGACTGCAAAGGCAATATCGGCCCTAGTGCAGTTTGCAAGATAGAGCAGTGCACCAATTGCAGTTAGATAGGGAATCTCAGGTCCCAATAGCTCTTCGGTATCTTCTTTAGGTCTAAATAGGTCCTTTTTCCAAATCGAGGGAACGGACAGCCATTGGAGTGCTTAAAGGATGAGATTTATCCATATGAAATATCTCCAACACTTTCTTTAAGTAAGTTGATTGGTGTATCATTATTCCTTCAAGAAAATGCTCGATCTGCAGGCCGAGATAAAACTTGGTTTTACCCAAAGTTTTCATTTCAAATTCAGTTTTTAAGATTGAACTTGCTTCTTCAATCTCTTTCCTTGTTCTGATAATGTTTAGATCATCAACATACACCGAGATGATGCAAAAACCATTAAGGAATTTCTTAATGAAGACACAAGGAAAAGCCTCGTTATTTATGTATTCCTTCTTTAGGAAGAATTCGCTTAGTCGATTATACCACATACGACCTGACTATTTTAAGCCATATAACGAGCGTTGCAATTTAATGTTGAACATATTACGATGTTCGTTATTCCTCATCTAGGGAATATTTAATCCATCATGAATTTTCATATAGATATCAAAATCTAATGATCCGTATAAGTATGTGACTTGTTCTATGTTTTGCAAATTAACAATCCTAACCCTCAAGAGGAAGGGATCGTGTAGTAAGTGCAAGTATAAGGACCAAGTATTATCTAACCCACAGGAGACAAAACTAATAGCGAATGTTTGTTAATTGTTGAATTTAAAGAGAAATAAAAAAAAATCCTAACTAGGAATTGAAATTGCAAATGGGGGTTTTCCTAATTCTAATAACAACTCATGCAACAAAGAATAAAATAAAATAACTAGGAGCATTGTGTTGTTTAATTGCTGTTTGCAAATGGGGGTTTTCCTAACTAGGAGCAATGTGTTGTTTAATTGCTGTTGGCAAGATTTGCAGAGGAGGTGGCAGGTTGTGGTATACCAGTGGAGTGAGAAAGTTATGGATCCATTTTGTCACTTTCTTGGTCAAGCATTCCTTTTCCAAATGTATTCTGCATTCACAAATTATAAGAATGGGCACAATTTTGCTTTAAAATTCAATTTATCACGTAAAAATAGCAATTAATAGCCCTTTTTGACAATTAAGCTCAAATTAATTAAATTAGGTATAAAAATACAAGAAATCTGATCAAAATTAGTACTTTAAGCACACGGATTTCGAGCAATTTTCACACCAATCATTCCCCAAACTTAAAGTGTTGCTCGTCCCGAGCAACGAAAGAAAATAAGACCAAGGTGGGAAAACTGTGAGAAATCAATTCAAAGCAAGAATAAACAATTATCAAGTCCTTCAATTTAGTCAAGCCCTTAGGAACAAAAATCAACTAGCCAACCCACAAGTCATGATCAAATTAATGCCAAGTAAAATGCTCAATTTACAATTCCTCTGAAGTAGTGTTTCACTCTTCACTCAAAAGTGTATAAGGACATGTATGCTCTCAAAAATCAATTCACACAAGTGTACTACCATATGCTTGTCAATAGTCTCAATTCTCCACCACAGAATAAGTGATCAATTCATGAATTAAAGAGGACTTTACTTTTGGTTGTAACGTAGACTCTTTGGTAAGGGGTAGGAAAAATCTGGATAAAAGTGACTCGTAACCTAGTGGAGCGAGAGGTCAAGACGTCTCTAAAACTCTCAAAAGACAAGTCACAAGTGATCAATTTGCAACTCATAATCTCAAACTCCAAGCAATTACTTTCACATATTAGCATCACAATTATAACTCCACATACCATAGGCCTATCTCAAGGCATTTCAAGATATCTCAAGGCCTATCTCAGGGCATCTCAAGGTGTCTCAAGGCCTATAAATTTATCCTTGCAATACTTAACACAAATCACCTTCCCTATTAAACTTTTTTTTTCAAGTCCAACCAAAAATTATACACAAGTGAGTTCTTTTTTTTTTCTTTTTTCTTCTTCTTTCACTTCTACAACAACTAAGCCCCCAAATTCACATTAAAGCACAATTCAACCTTAATATCCACTTTGACATTCAAGCTCCACTAGATCATAGGACAATTTAGGCTCAATAAGAAAGGATAAATCGGCTAAATTTGTAGGTTGCCAAGAAAATCAGTCAATAAGTTCAACAGGGCTAACTACGGAAAAATATCATTTGGTAGGGAAAGTCTGGCTAAGTGACTATTCAAAACAAAGATGGCCTCAAATCATTTTCACAAATTTCACACTAAAAGCGGTCTCAAACAAGACACGTGGCAAGTTTTAGAGCGCACAAGCATGAATGATACCCCACAACAAAGAATCAAGACCCATAATATATGCAAGTCTCAAAAGGCTCTAAAGCTCACGGGCTTATCTAATCATGAATATGAGCACAAAAGCAGACAAAATTTTCACATAATCAAATGACCAAGCTAGCATCAATTCACACCATCAGGCTCAACCAAATCTAAAAAACTATCAATCAACAATATTCAAGCCTCAAAATATCATTCTACAATATCTCAACAACAAGACCTAACACAAGTGGGACAGGTGCGCCTGTGCAATGATCAACAAGTCAAATCAACTAAAGTAAAATACACTCCCCCAAACTTAGAGCTTTGCTAGGCAATTCTAAGTTTGAGGGGGAGTGTCCATCTAAATTACACATTCAGGCAGAACCTACTCAACATGTACTCAAGAATATTCCCACAACTCACAAGAAGGCAAAACTCCAACAAGAGCAAAAGACATATAATGTGTGCGCCTGTGCAGTGTAGGCATAAAAAAAATCAAATAAAAATCACTCCCCCAAACTTAGAGATTTGCTAAGCAACTCTAAGTTTGGGTTCGTGGTACCTCAGTCTGCACCAATTAACTCATCTTCAAATCAGCACAATTCCTTTTCTCTTATCTCCTTTTGCACTCAATCGTCTCAAACCTAGATTCCAATAATTAGAGAGAAACATACATTAAAACCAAATCAAAAGAAAACATAAAGAAATAAATAAAACCACACAAAGAAAATGGGTTGCCTCCCATTAAGCGCTATTTTTATTGTCCTATGCCGGACTTATTAGTTAAAACACAAACTCCCTTCAACGGAATGGCCAAGGATAACGGTCCTCCTTGCCATTGTACTTTACTCATTGTGGTTCACGGTCCAGGAGACTCTCATCATTAGTGCACCATTCACCTAACTTTCTCTTCCATTTGTTCTCGAACGAACATCCCTCCTCCTCGTTCCTTCTCATCTCTCTCCACCTACCTTTTCTTTGATCAAATACATTCAAGAAATTTTTCAATTCATTCCTATGGTCAAAACGGTCAAGAGGCAAAACAAACTCAATATCAACATTAGAATCAAATAAAATGCAAGTAGGAGAGTTTAAAGGGTTATAAATTCTCATTTCACTCTTCAACTCTGCTTCCACTTCTTCTTGATTTTCTTGCTCTTTTTCAATCTCTGAAATGTCCTCTTCAACCTCGTCTCTTGGTATCTCCTCATCCTCTTCACTTGGGTCCTCTTTTTCTTCTTTACCTTCTTTTTCCTCTTGGTGCCATATAATAGTGAAATAAGAAGGAAAACTAGAATCTTGATCGTAGTGCAATTTTATTGTGTAGTTTTCACCAGGATTTTCTTTAACGAATCTACGAATACGATCAATACAATCTTCTTCCGGTTCAACTTCATTCTCTTCTTTGTTCAAAGGCATAGGAGAGGGAGAAATATATGAGTGTGGATCTTGATAAGGGTAGGGAGAATACTGCTGACAAGACGGTGGACAATATGGCTTTGAAGGTGGATATGACGAGTATGACTGGTAATTTGATGGAGGTGGATAAAAGGTATCTGAGCGTGGAGGATGGTAATTCAAAGATGGAGGATAATAGGATTTTGGAGATGAATATGGAGAATAGTATGGATCAGAAGGAGGTAGGTGATAATCAAGCAGATATGAATCAAGAGGAGGTGGTGGGTAATATGGATGATATGGAGGATGATAGGGCGGCAACTGCTGATTTTGAGGCCAGAAATCGCCTCCTTGCTCCTCGTAATCCATGAAATCGTTCATCAGGGCTGCTCCTGAGACACAAGAAAGTATCAAATCTTCAAACAATTAAACAAACAAACACTCGTTACCTCCCCGGCAACGGCGCCATTGACTTGTTCTATGTTTTTGCAAATTAACAATCTTAACCCTCAAGAGGAAGGGATCGTGTAGTAAGTGCAAGTATAGGGACCAAGTATTATCGAACCCACAGGAGACAAAACTAAGAGCGAATGTTTGTTAATTGTTGAATTTAAAGAGAAATAAAAAAAATCCTAACTAGGAATTGAAATTGCAAATGGGGGGTTTTCCTAATTCTAATAACAACTCATGCAACAAAAAAAAAAAGCTAACTTTCGAGACGAAAGTGCAAAGGAAGTGTACTCTAATTATGATCCTTTAGAAATTCCCCCTATTAGTTTAGACCAATTAAGAACCTAAGTTCGTTCGAATTGAAATATCAAAAGCCACCACATAATTATACAAAACACTCATAGACAAGTATTATTGCACTATTATCTATCATCGACTTGTCGGGATAAGTGCATTTAGAACCCTCATTCAAGCCTTCAAGATAAATTAAAATCATAGGGTGTTGAATAATTTAATTCTTTCCCGCAAGGGTACTTAAACTATCCTATTCGATTCTCACCGATTATTACTACGGTATTTTATGATGTCATCCTCAGCTAATTGACACGACTGGTCCAAACATTAGCTCAATTCACAAGAATCTCAATTTTAGAATCATATAATCGCATAAATATATTTCAAACACCTAATGGTAATGCATGAAAATATATAAATGAAACCAGAACTCCTAAATTATCATCTCACAATCATAACACAACATAAAATAAGATTTCAATTGAACATAAAATTGTTCTATCCTAATAGGGGTTCAATCTAATTTCACATAACTAGGGTACAAAAAAACAAATACATGATTCTAAAGTCAATAATAACAGAAATTAAATAAAACAAGAATAAGAAAATCATAAACCCTAATTAATAAATCGTGAAAAATAAAATAGTTACGTCCTACTGTTTTTAACGAAAGAAGAGATAAAATAATCCCCTAATCTATTATGTTCTCTGAAAAAAAAAACTAAAACTAAACCTACTGTTTACGAAATAAAAAGTAAACCTCTTCTAATTTTCTCTCTCACGAAATTGCCTTATAAACATCTTTGCAATTGGGCCAAAATAAGTTTTGGGCTTTGACAATGAAAAACAAGAAGTTGGGCTTACAAATAAACTTGGGCCCATTTCTTTCTTCGTTACCGGCAGCAACAGGGGAGGCGGTTATGCGTGAAGCTGTGGAGCGGTTTCCTTCCGGCGAAGGTTGTATGCAGCGTCGACGAGCGGCCTGGAGGCAGAGCAGCTTCGGTTTCTGGTGAGTTCAAGCAGTTTCCATGGCGGTCTTCTAACGGCTTCCGGCAGAGAACTCTGGCGGTTTCAGAGGCAGTTGAGGAGCGTGCTTCCGATTCGCGGCTGTGTGGGTGTCTTCGATGCGAGGACATTTTTTTGGCTTCGAATCTGGACTGAAGACGCGGTAGAGGAGGCGTCGAGTAGCAGCTGTTGTTTGTTGTGGGTTACTGTGATCGGCGATGAAGGAGCTTCCAGCGAGTGAGGCATGCGGCTGTGCTCGGCGAAAGGGGTATTGCAGAGGTGCGTCGGTTATGGACTTTGACGCTTTTTCCGAGGCAGTGGAGACGTGGCAAGATTTGGAGATTGCTGTTTCCGATCGGTTTCCGATCGTTTCTTTGGAGTAGCAAGTAGGCGGTTACAGAACAGTGTGTTTTTTGATTGCTGTTGGCAAGATTTGCAGAGGAGGTGGCAGGTTGTGGTATACCAGTGGAGTGAGAAAGTTATGGATCCCATTAGGGATGTTAAACCGGGCCGGGCTAAACGGGCCAGCCCGTTTAGCCCTAAAAAATACAGGGTTAGGGTTGAGATTTAGTAGGCCCGTTTAAATCCGGGCTTTTTTGACCCGGACCTACTAGCCCGCGGGCTAAACGGGCCAACCCGTCGGTTAACCGGGTTGGCCCGCCAGCCCGGCTAAATTTTTTTTTTTAATTAAATATATATTATTATTATTAATGTTACTGATGCAAGCATTTGCAATGCCTAAATATAATATAATGAATGTTTTGTAGGTGGGCTCTTAGTTTCACTATTCAGGCCCATCCCATTACAAAATTTAAAAACCTAACTAAAACTCAACTAAACAAACTAGCAGCAGCTCTGCAGCAGGCCAGCAGTGCCGCTCCCGGCTCCAGCCTCCACTGCTCCATCCATCCCCCTCCACGCCACGGTTGCAACTTGCAAGCCCGCCATCGCAAATCAATCCGTCCTTCGCACAGCCCAGAAGCCGGAGTCCACCATTCCTTCGCCTCTGCAGCCGAATCTCGCCACCGCCCACCGGTAAGCATCTCTCCCCTTTCGTCGTCTTTTTTTTTTCTTTCTAAATTTAATTAGAATCTGATTTTACTGCTATTTTATTAGAATATGATTTTACTAATTTGATATTATAAAACTATCGTCACTATTGTCAATTTTTGCACAGTGAATATTAATAGAGCTAGAGCTCCGTTTAAACTTATAAATTTGTAATAATAGCAGTAAAGTTTTCTGCGATTATATTTCATCGTGAAATTACTTTCGTCGTCTTTTTTTGTTTTCTTTCTAAATTTAATTAGAATCTGATTTTATTGCTATGAATCTGATTTTACTGATTTTATTAGAATCTGATTTTATTGCTAGTTTAATCATTTAATATATATTGCAGCATGGATTTTGAAAGTCAAAGTATTCATAATGATGATGATGATGATGTGGAAATCTTGGATTCTAACGCTCCTAGTGAGACGGTAGGAAATGATGATCCTGAAAAGGTTTCAAAAAGGTGTAGAACAGCCACATCTGAGGTATGGAATATTTTCTCTAAACCCATTAATGGTAAGGTGAAATGCAATCAATGTGAAAGAGAATATACTTGGAGTGGCTCGAGTTATGGAACTTCTACCCTAAAACGTCATCTGAATGTGTGTAAGAATAATCCAAAGTACAAAGATGTGGGTTTAATGTTAGATGGTGCGGGGAACTTGAGACCTAGGAAAATTGATCAAAATCATGTGCGTCATCTAATCAGCATGTTTATTGTTTCACATGACCTTCCGCTCTCCTTTGTTGAGTATAAATGGTTTAGAGAATTTGTTAAGTATGCTAATCCTGATATCAAAAGTTTTGGTAGATTGACAGCTACTACTGATGTCTTGAAGTTGTATGAGGTTGAAAAGGAAAAATTGAAACGTGTGATGATTGATTGTCGTGGTAGAATTTGTTTAACATCTGATTGCTGGACTGCTTGTACTGGTCATGGTTACATTTGTTTGACGGCACACTTTGTTGATTGTGATTGGAAGTTGAATAGCAAGATACTCAATTTTTGTAAAATGGATCCCCCACATACTGGGTTTGAATTGGCAAATAAGGTGTTTGGTTGTTTGAAAGAATGGGGAATTGAGAAAAAAGTGTTTTCTCTTACTTTGGATAATGCCTCTGCTAATGATAACATGCAAGATAACTTGAAAGAAAGACTTTCTTTGCAAAATAGTCTTCTATGCAATGGTGAGTTTTTTCATGTGAGGTGTTGTGCGCATATTTTAAATCTTATTGTTCAAGAGGGCTTGAAAGTGGCTAATGAAGCTTTGAAAAAGATAAGGCAAAGTATCAAATATGTCAAGAGTTCAGAGGGAAGAATGAAAAACTTTATAGAATGTGTGGCTCAAGTTGGTGGCATTGATACTAAAAGTGGTTTGCGAATGGATGTATGCACTCGATGGAACTCTACATACCTTATGCTTGAAAGTGCAATTAGATACAAACGTGCTTTTAGTTTGCTCCAATTGAATGATCAAGGGTTTACATTTGCTCCAACAAATGAAGAGTGGGAAAGGGGGGAGAAAATGTGTGATTTCTTACGTCCATTTTTCACGATCACTACTCTGATCTCTGGTTCATCTTATCCTACTTCTAATTTGTATTTTATACAAGTATGGAAGATAGAGCGTTTCTTAAAATATAATCTGATGAGTGAAGATGAAGTTATCAAGAGTATGGCTATGAAAATGCAAGTCAAGTTTGAGAAGTATTGGAGTGATTACAGTACTGTGCTTGCATTTGGGGCTGTGCTTGACCCTCGAAATAAGTTAGGAATGATCAAGTATTATTACTCTCAACTTGATCCAGATACAGCTCAAGGGAAGGTTGATCTCACAAGGAGTAAATTACAAGCACTTTTTGCTGATTATGAGAAATGGATGTCTGTGAATGAACCAAGTGGAAGTTTCAAGCAAAGTGGTTCAAGTTCATCAACACTTGGGGGAAAGGGAAAACAACATGTGAATGCTTATGTAAGTCTTTTTTTTTTACAATTAAACATTATTTTTTATTGTATAGTGTACTTGTTAATTCATATAATTATATGTAGGTTATGGAAGATTGGTAGAGTGAAGCAATGGATATTCGAATTGAAAAGTCTGAATTGGATCATTATTTGGATGATCCACTCATGGAAATGAAATACAATGAAAATTTGAATGTGTTGTCATTTTGGAAAGAAAATAAACTCAAGTATCCAACATTATCAGTCATGGCTTGTGATATTTTTAGCATCCCAATTACTACTGTAGCTTCAGAATCTGCATTTAGCATTGGGGCTCGTGTTGTCAACAAGTACAGGAGTCGACTTCGTGGAAAACATGTTGAAGCTATCATGTGTACTCGCAGTTGGTTACAAGGCTTTGATGTTGGTAATATTTTTTTTATAATCTCTTATGTAAGTTGTTACATATAATTAAATATATATATTTATTAATAACTGAGTATTGTTTTTATAAATGTTTTAGAGGATGAGGAGGATGAGGATGATGAGTTGGAAGATGATGTGTTGTCTTTGTCCAAGGAAGGATCGAATACTGGAGAGTGAAGACATTTATCAGTTTATGAATTAAGTGCTGATGTTTAGACTATTACATATTGATGTTTGAACTTTATTTATGTCTTGATATTTGGATTTGTAATTATGTTGAATTATTTTGATGTATTTTAATGAATTTATGAACAATATTTAGATTAATTAGCATTTTATTGCCACTATTATAAATTTTATGTTGAAGATTTAATTTTTAAATTTTTTTAGATGAAACCCGTTTAAGACCCGTTTAGCCCGAGGCCCGTTAGGGTTAGGGTTAGGTCTCAATTATTAGAGGCCCGTTTAGAACGAACCGGATAAGGCCCTAACCCGTTTAGCCCGAAGCCCGTTAGGGCTGGCCCTATAGGGTTAGGGCTGGCCCGTTTAACATCTCTAGATCCCATTTTGTCACTTTCTTGGTCAAGTATTCCTTTTCCAATTGTATTCTGCATTCACAAATTACAATAATGGGCACAATTTTGCTTTAAAATTCAATTTATCACATAAAAATAGCAATTAATATCCTTCTTGACAATTAAGCTCAAATTAATTAAATTAGGTATAAAAATACAAGAAATCCTATCAAAATTAGTACTTTAAAAACACGAACTAATCAATATGCGGTAACTACGTCAATTAACTGTTTTTCTAAGTTTAGTTTAACTGCCAGGGATATTAGGAAGCGGAATGTTATTGCATCTATAACAGTAGAGTAGGTTTGATCGAAATCAATATCGGGTCTCTACGAAAACCCTTGAGCCACTAACCTCGCTTTGTATCTCACAATTTCATTGTTCTCGTTTCGCTTTCGTACAAATACCCACTTGTATTCAACATGGACAACATTTTTTGGGGTACGAACGATGGAACCGAAAACTTTTCTTTTGTTTAGCGAGTCTAGCTCTGCCTTTATTGCAGCTTCCCATTTCACCCAATCGAAGTGCTTCCGGCACTCGGATATAGTTTTGGGTTCAGGATCAAGATCATTATTCGAAATGGTGAAGGCAATTAAGACTGCAAATGTGTTGTCGACAACAGTTGTGTTTCTATTATAAGTTTCTCCCGTGTTTATGAAGTTTGTTGAAACTTCAATGATTACATCGACTAGATCCTCTTCATTTCCCAAAAAGTATCGGTCTGATGATTCCGCATTCTCAGAGTCATTGTTTGCTTTTGCACGTGCATTTTGACTCTGTTTTTCATCTACAGGACAAATCTCTTCAAGAGATATTAGGGGTGACATAGTGTGTTTGCTAGCTTTACACTTACGCGAACTTGGTTCGCTTTTGTTAATGTTTCCTTTACGTTTTTAGCGCATGGGGGGATTAACATTTGTCTTCAAAGGGAGTTGTACCCTTTGAGGCGGATTTACAGCAGGTATATGCGACTTAGTCACGCCTTTATGATCAGTGAATGCATCTGGCAGATTATTTGCTAAGTATTGCAAATTTATTATCTTTTGAACTTCAAGTTCAGTTTGATTTTTGCGTGGGTCTAAGAACTGAAGATCTTTTGTGTTCCAAGTAATTTCACGGCATTTATTAATTGTGGTATTTTTCTCCCCCTAATGCTGGAAACAGATCTTCATCGAATGTGCAGTCAGCGAAACAGGCTGTAAACTGATCCCCAGTTAAAGGCTCGAGGTATTTAAGTATGGTGGAAGATACATAACCGATGTAAATACCGAGTTTCCTTTGTGGGCCCATAGATGTTCGCTTAGGTGGTGGTATGGGAACATACACTGCACAACCGAATGTACGCAGATGGGAAATGTTAGGTTCATTTCCACGCACGAGTTGTATAGGGGAATATTCATGATATGCAGTTGGTCGGAATTGGATTAGTTATGATGCATGTAAGATTGCATGCCCCCAACATGAAACAGGTAAGTTCATTTTTTGTAGTTTAATTAATGATTCGGCTAGACCATTTTGAGTATGAACATGAGGGACCGAATGCTCTACTTTGATTCCCAGTGCCATGCAAAAATCATCGAATATCTTAGAGGTGAATTCCCCGGCATTATCCATACGAATGGATTTAATAGGATGATCTGGGAATTGAGATCTCAACAGAATAATCTGTGCAATATGCTTTTCCTAAGCAGTATTGCGAGTGGATAACATGGTGACATTAGTCCACCTAGTGAATGTATCTATTAGGACCATAAAGTACTGGAATGGTCCGGATGCTGGGTGTATCAGTCCACAAATATCTCCTTGAATCCGCTCAAGGAATTTAGGAGATTCAGTTCTTACTTTACTACTAGAAGGACGAATTATTAGTTTACCCATTGTGCAAGCATTACATATGTATTCATTAACAGAAGGGATTCTGTTGTGTGTTATGTTATGGCCAGATGAATTACATAAAATCCGACGAATCATCGTTTGTTCGGGATGTCCTAACCGCTCATGCCATAGTTTGAAAGAATTTGGATCATTAAATTTTAGATTAAGGGCTATATGGAGATTTGAGGGTCTGATGTATGTGTAATACAAGCCAGACGAGAAAGATGGAAGTTTTTTAACGATGTGTTTATGACAATTTAAATAGTGAGTCATTAACAGATATTCACTATTGTCCTCAGTATTCGTCTCAATGTGATAGCCATTCTGTCGAATGTCTTTGAAACTGAGGAGGGTACGCTTTGATTGTGGAAACAATAAAACATTTTCGATTATTAATTCGGTACCCATAGGTAGAATGATCGAGGCTCTCCCGGAGCCAACGATTTGTATGTCGTCATCGGAAATAGTAGTGACACTTCCTTTCTTTTCCGTTAATGTTTGGAAAAATTGTCTATCTTTCAAGATAGTATGTGTAGTAGCACTATTTACTAAGCACAAAACATTAATCTCCATAAGCACACAATTGTACGTTTAGATATGAGGAATGCTAAGGAGAGCCAAGATTACAGACGTTGATTGATCAGCCGCACAATGGATCACTTAGGTCCTACTAATATAAAAAACGTATTAAGTTATTTTTGTAGACAATAGTGATCGACAATTGGATTGACTGTAAAAATAAAGCATCGATAAGCATTCATAAAAACCATAAAAAGGTATCATGCATCATAGTCAAGATAAAAGCTAGTCAAAACATGCTGGTCAAACCAAAGAACAAATAATATCAAAAAAGTCTAATAAAGCAAGTAAACAGCAAGTTGGTGTCGATCATTCATTGTCTCCAAAGGCGTCTACAGTCATTGTATCACCCACCAAGAGGTCATCCTTCTCCATGTCAAAGTCTGCCTCTAGCAGGTTGGTGTGGTATGATTCACCTTTAGGAGCCTTCCCGTTTTTGTCTTTAAGCATGCGTTGATATAGCTCCACTAGATGTTTTGGAGTTCGACACTCGCGAGACCAATGGTCGTCGCATCCACACTTGTGACAGAGTTCACTATGCCAAAAACAGGTTAAGACAACAGGGAAAAGACAACGGGTATTGGTTCTACCCGTTGTCTTAAGATCAAAATCCGTTGTCTTAAAAATACCCGTTGTGGTAATTTTAGAAAAGCGCCGAAAGACAACGGGTTTAATCCCCCGTTGTCTTTACCCGTTGTCATAGGTTATTTAATTTTATTATTTTAATGAATTAATATTTAAGTATAAAAGGGACACTTAGAAAAAAAATTATCTTATTTTTTATGCACTGTTCTCTGTTCGTGCCCTCTTCCCTATTCTCTATGTTCGCCCCTTTTATCCAGTCGTGCCCTAGTTATAGGGGCCACTATTCATCATAATGAAACATGACAACAAGGGCAACAATCGATGGTAATAGGTGGAATCGAGCATGGGCTCCGGGGAGATAGATTGCAGAGATGGGCGATGGGTGAGCTTTCCGACGTAAATTGGCGACTCAGAACAGCGCGATGGTGAGTAGTGACAAAAGGCGTTGGATGGAGGTTCGATTTCACGGCTTCCTTCAAATCGGCGACGCGCTGTGCGAAATGCGAGTACGTTGGCTGTGGCGGTTACGGATGTAATCGACGCAGCGGGCTTCGAGTAGAGCAGTTTTCGGCTTTGTTGCAGAGTGGTGGTGCGATGTCGTCAACAGCCACGAGTCATCTTTGTCGTCTACCACCATAAATCGTCCTTTGTAGCCATAAACCGTGTTTGTCCACAGCCGTGAATCATCTCAATATCAAAGTCGTGCACAGTCCAGAGTCGTGAATCATCTCAATATCCAATTGATGGTATTATTTATTGGATGCACACCACCTGTTTGACTTTATGCCTGAGTTGAATTTTGTTTCTCTCTATTTCATTCTCTATAGTAACTAAGTGTTTATTCACACTGTTAGGCTATGTAACTACTATCTTGATGCGAGAGAGAATAGGGAAGCCATTAGAAGAAACCTAGGCCTAAGTTCGTAATATAGGAAAGAGGCTTGAAAGAACTTTTTTAGTTATGGTTGCAGATAGTGAAATTATATTTATAACTTCATTATATAATGTGTCTGAAACTAATGGTATACTGACATTATACTTATTGTAGTATTCTACAGTTTGGACAATGTCAAAGCTAATAAACTAGAAAATTTCCAACCCAACAGCAAAAGCTACGATGGAGTTTATTTATGTTACAAAATGGTACTACCTCCATCTCTCAAAAGCTTGCAATGCTTTATGGGCACAAAAAATATGAAAAAGTTTGTAGGGTGGAGATTGTGAGGTGTAGATTTTGAAGAATAAATTCACTTTTTAAAATATGCAAACTTTTAAGGGACTAAATAAAAAGAAAAGTATGCAAACTTTTAGGGATGAATAGTATTTTTTTCTCCTAAATCATCTGATACCCTTATAATATATTGACATGCCTTTAGAATATAATCGTACCATAGTGATTTTTTCTTGGTTTCATTTGTTTTCAAATCAGGTGTCAAAGAAAATTGATCCTGCTGATGTTGATGAAGATTGTGCTTCTTAAACCACTAACTTGGATGACGAAAATCCTGGAGCTCTTCAAAAGAGAAGAAACAGGAAACTAAACTATGTCATAAGGTTAGAGGAGGGTTATGAACATATTCAGAAAAACGAAGCCCTCTGTGATACCAGCAAAGAAATATTAGTGCAGATAAGGTTGCAAAACTATGTATATAATTTGTTGTTTATGACTTTTGATCTTTCAAGTTCTATATTCATAATTTTTGGATAAATTTATGCAGATGGAGGACTTTCTCATGCCAAGATCTGCAAATACCAAATCCCAAGGGAAGGAAAAGGTAGCATAATATATGGTGTTAATGTAAAAATGTCTTTTGGGATATGCACTTTAACAAGTGCCTTGCTATTTATGCTTTTATTCTAGAAGTCTAGAAGATCATGGCCTGGGATCTTTGAGGAATTTATTAATTTAAAGATAGAAGCCTGGTGGCCAAAGGACAAAGTGTGAGTACTGCATATCTGACTATATCACTATGGCAGTTTTCATTATCTTATGATCTACATTATTCTGTCACATGGAATCATAATAAAGTTGGGTAAACCATATGTGTTGTGTCCTAAAAATAAAAGTTCTTTTAACTACTACCGACCCATGTCTTGGAAAAGATCAGATCCTTGATTTGTTTCAGAACTGCATCAAACTCGCAAGTGAAAATGTGCGGTTTAAATTTTAAAAAATTTCACTTCTCTGTCGATGTTTTCTTTTCCTAGAGTTTATTCTAACTATATGTTATGCTTCTGCAGAAAATTAATCAGAAAAATACCTGGGAGCTGAATTTGATAGATCATCTCTGCAACATTATTAAGATCAAAGAAGAAACTGATGCTGAAAACAATTTTCAAAAGGTATACAATTAACTTTTTTTCTTCAGGGGGTCAATAAATGTAGGTTTAGTACATACTGTGTTTCTGGAAATTTATGACATTATTATTCAGTAATAGGAATTATTTGTAGTAAAATTTGAAATTTTGAAAGCCCTACTTTTGTAACCAGGGATTTAGATTAACGTTGAAATATAAATTGAAGAAACAAATGAAGACGTTTCTGATTTTATATAGTTGCATAAGCATCTTTTGAAACTTCGTTTTAGCATAAAGTCTACTTCTGCCCATATCTGTGATTGTAGCAAGATTATGCTTATCTAATTAAAAGCACCTTTAAGCTGTGCTTACTGACCAGTCATTTTCAAATAATGCAAATTCAAGAATTGACATTTCAAGAGTAAATTGTATAACTTGAATGGTTGCTTTTACTGTTGAATGTTAAGCTTAGAGGAAGAAAAACTCAGATAATAATTATATCATTATTGTATAAGAGAGACAACAGGATATTGATTCGTTTTAATTTGTGGAACCTCACATATATTATAGCATATATTTCACTATTTGTGTTCTGTAGCAGCATATGATTTAAAAAGGCCCAAATATGTGGACATAATTTTCTTTTAAAATTATCAGCAGGGGAAACTACAGTACATTCCTTTGTCCTGCGATATACAGACACACTTGCCTTGTTCATCTGTCCCAAAATTATTTGCACATCCAGTAAAGAAAACATTGATTTGTTTGCACACTACACACTTACAAAAATGTACACATATTTATTTACCCATATACAACTAATTTATTAAAAAAGTGCATTTTTAAAAAAAGTGTGTCATTGCAAGTGT
Organism: Prunella vulgaris; assembly: GCA_026898435.1. Lineage (NCBI taxonomy): Eukaryota > Viridiplantae > Streptophyta > Magnoliopsida > Lamiales > Lamiaceae > Prunella > Prunella vulgaris. The sequence continues at coordinate 35,559 of JAPKLY010001670.1, forward strand.
GCGAAACAATTCTAGGACAAAGGGTGTATATAAAAAGGCAACAGCTGACATCTTTGACGTGCCTAGGAATAAAGATTGAGTACTGTCTGTATTTATTCACTTCGCTATATTTATTCACTTAATTTGCATCGTTATACGTGTTAGAAAACAATAAGTGTATAGTAATGTCAGTCAACTTAAGTTCTTTAGTGCTATCTACATTTTTGGAGTATCTTTAGTTTCACTTGAGTTGATGAGCTTATAAATCTGGTTTCCAAAAGTATAGTAAAGCATTAACACTGAGAAGTACATAAACTATCTCCTGTTTCACTTGAATCACATTGTTTTTTTTATTTCATTTTTTGAAGATTTTTTTTGGGATTTAATGAGTTGTAAATTGCATACAATGGCAATAAGAGAAGTGTGACATATATGGAGCTAGTGATTTATGAAAGGGAAGTACAAAACTGTAACATTGAGGTTGTTTGAAGCAATAGTAGATATATTTATTTTCGCTAGAGTGATGAGCTTATTTATCTGTTTTCCCAAAGTATTGTAAAGCAGTAACACTGTGAGGTACATAAACTCTCTCTTGTTTCTCTTGAATTACTTGGTGTCTTTTTTTCTTTTTTCTTTTTTCAAATGTCACTCAAAATCCAAGTTGTTACCCAGCAGTAACACTGTGAAGTACTTTACCTCCCTGTTATTTTGTTGATTCTCATGATCAATTTATTTTTATACCCTGCACCCACTTTTTCTCCATCCGAAGTTCATTCTTTTTGTGTGGTGTTTTTTTGTATGTGTGTGCGCCATGCATTTTTATCTTTTTCCCCATCTGTTGTCCACCTGTTTTGAAAAGTTTTCCTGCTCATCACTTCTATTGTCCTTCATCAATATTTATTAGGCAGAAGAACAGAATCGAAAAATGAAAGAATGCCTTGAGATCCTCAAAAAAGAAAAGCAAGACTTATCTGGAGCTGCTAAATTTGTTCATGAGGTTAGTATTTCTGCTTATTTTTCCTTCACAAGATTTACCTGGACGCTAATGACTAAACTAATTCTCCTTTTCTTTGTATAGTTAAGGACCAGAATCGCGAACTATGAAACTGGCTACCATACTAAGCTTGTTAACCTCTGATTGCGGTAAGCTTCACCTTAAAGATGTGTAATATATTCTACTTAAACGTAACCTTCAGATCAATGACTAAATAACTAAATCTTTGCTTCTGGGCTAAGAGTAGCAATTATCTCCAATTATTGTATGTACCATCCACTAACTGGCTTTTACTCAGTTCATTTTGCACATAGCATTTATATTATTTAGTGTAATTATCTAATTTACTTTTAGTTTGTCAACCGAAACCTTTGTCCACAGCATTACATCCCATGTTGGTTCAATTATTTTCCGGTTTTAGTTCAGCACATAAGTTCCTTACATTACCTCATCTTATGCTATTAAAAATATGGCTGACTTTTATGGGAGTTGACATCCAGAATGAAACTTATTTAATCCTAGTAGCAGTTGACCAAATAGATATCACTATATTAGTTTACCATTTCTGGGAACGATCGGTTCAAAATGGAAGAATATCAAGTATTTAAGTTACAATGAGAATTATGGTTACATTAGTGCATTGCTTTAATCTTGGAATAATTTGAGATAAAAAGTGATTGTTGGTTGAGGAATAATAGAATGATTGAAGATAAATTGTAATAAAGGGAAGAATTGGTAATCAGAGTATGATGGAAGGTGAATTGATAATCTTTTAGTTTCATTAACCACTTGCGGAGACTTATCATGCAAATGTGTTCTTGTTTATTTTATAACATGCTAATTATAGTTGAATTTACTGGTGTAGGATGAGGTATCATTGATTTGGATTTCTAGTAGTGACGAAAGAAGTTTGAAGTTAGCTTCAGTTAGTAGGATGAGGCATTATTGAGTTGCGTGTGATCTATTTATAAATTTTACAACAAGTAATGTGCTTCCTGTGAAGGAGCTGATAGCTTTATGAATTTTACAGCAAATAATGTTCTTTTTGTTAAGTGTATCATTATTCATCATCAGTTGATCTTAACCATCCTTTACTCATTTTAATGTTTGTATTTTAACAGTTTCCACAGAAGAACTACTCTAGAAAAGAAATTGATGATGTGCGGGAGGAATGAGCTATCTGTGTTTCTGAATAGATGGACAACTAATTTACTAGAAGTGGTCAGAAGTTGAAGTTGATCGATTGCTTTTTTATTATTTTGAACATGTTGAAGTTGGAAGATTAGCAACCTGTTATTAAAATTGGAAGATTTGTCGATTGTCGTTCGAAAACTATGTATGAATTAATGTGGTTTTTGAATTGTGGAGATATTTTATGATGATTACATTCTTATTGGTTCTTAATTTATGGCATGAAAAATATCTATATATAATATTAATAAGCTACGAAAACAGAAATAAAAAAAAGTAAAATATAGTTTTGACAACGGATTATATTTAAGACAACGGGTATATACCGTTGTTGTAAATATTTAAGACAACGGGTATAAAAAG
>JAPKLY010001671.1:0-17104 GCA_026898435.1 Prunella vulgaris
GGATCTATTTCAAAACCTCCTATAAATACAGAGAGTCTTGCACCCATTCAAGACTAACGAGAAATTTCCAAAAGAAACTCTCAAGATTCCAAGCACTCAAAGTTTATTTGAAACAACACTCTAAAACTCTAAATTTCCCTAGTGTTGTAGTAGGAATCTCCTCTGTATTCTTGCTTAGAGTATTGATCCCATCCTTAGCTTTGATTTGTTAGAGGGATCAATACAAACTAGTTGGAAAACGTGTATACCAAACCCCTCAGGTTGTGAGTTGGTTGGTAGGAAGGACTGGGATTTGTAAAACCACCCAGGGGTCAGTTCCTTAGAGAGAAAGCTGGCTACTCTTGTCCCTTGGCACGTAAAAATCAAGTACCTATCCTCAGGGTTTTGAGGATAACTTCCTGTTCAATCAGGTTGTGGACGTAGGAGTTGGTTATCTCCGAACCACTTTAAAAAGACCCTTGTGTGCTGATCTACTATTTGCTCAGGATCATAATTGTCATACATATTAAACTGAAGCATGCTTGCATTGTTTCTGAAAAACCATCAGGACTGACTTGTCATCCTGATCAGTAAAATGTGCACTAGCCTTAACCACGTTTTCACTAAGCAAACTGATAAGTTTTCAGAACTAAAACGAGTAAACATTTAAGGGCTCACATTCCGCACTAAACTGAGCTTACTGTGATAGCTATCCAACTGACTTGCTTCTGAGCTGTCAGTAGGTGGGTTATCTCTACAGAGCTTCTGAGAGCACAACTCTGACCTAGCTTTTCTGGTTCTTCCCTGATCCGTCCCTATTGCCCCTGAGGACTATCAGGTTTATAGAACACTTCAGGATCTTCCTAACTAGGTTTGAAAGAGCATTTTCCTGAGTCTTTTGGGAAAATCTGACATCAGTGTATTCCATCCATGATCAGATGCCGAAGGTGATTGAGCATGGTCCGATCAAGTTTATGAGGAATCTTCAGACCACCTGGCCCGTTGCTAGCAACGTCCCTATTCCAGCCGCAGGAGATGAAGAAGTGGAGAGGTCCGCGCTTAGTCCTGATCAGATTAAGCAAATCGGACTGGATAATGTTGCTAAGAACATTATACTCCACACCGTTTCTTACGAGAATTCGGTCAGGCTCATGCATCTGAGGACTGCAAAGGAGATCTGGGATGCACTGAGGAAGATGAGTGAGGGATCAGAGAAGATCAAGGAGAACAAGAGAGATCTTGCTATCAGGAAGTTTGAGGCCTTCCGGATGTTAGAGGGAGAGTCCATCGATCAGATGGAAGCTCGATTCATTAAGATGATGAACGAGCTAGCAACCCTTGGGAAGGAGTTTCCCAAGAGGGAGGTGTCGTCTAAAATCCTGAACTGTCTCTCTGAAAGATGGGACACAAGAGTGATCTTGTTGAAGAACGCTCAGGACCTCACAAACATTCCTTACTCTCACCTAGTCTCAGAGTTAAAGGCTCTGGAATTTGACCTCGATAAGAGTAAGAAGAAGGGTGCTGTCAGTGAGGAAGTGAGTGAGGAGAAGACACCTGAAAAAGGAAAAGAACGTGGCTCTTAAAGCTACTCCTGAGCCTGAGACTGGATCCGGCTCGAAATCATTGAGGGATATGAACAAGGATGAGCTGGCCCTGGAGTACAGCCTGATGGCACGACAATTCGAGAAGCTGAACTCTCATTTCGACAGGTATAAGAAGTTTTATACTGACAATCGTGAACGCAGGTACTCCAGCCCCCGGAGGGAAGAGATGAGGGGTTCTGATTCCAGGAGGGAGCGAGATGAGCCTGAGCGGCGCAGAGATGAGAAAAGCTCGAAGAGGAGAGACGATGCTGATCCCTGAAGATCCAGCTCCAAGCCTGAGAGATCATCAGGGAGCAGGAGGGAGTCGTCAGAAAAGAGGTACACTGACAAAAAATTTACTTCTGATGTAGATCAGTGTTACCACTACAAGAAGACCTGACATTATCAGTATGATTGTCCGGAGCTCAGTGCTCGTGAGCTAGAGGATCGGAGAGCGAAGAGAGAGCTCAGGGCATCAGACCGGAGAGCGATGCTTGCTGAGGATTCCTCAGATTCAGATGGCCCAGGACGCCGGTCCCCTGAACTCTTCTCTGATGAGGAGTATGATGATCTCTGCCTGATGGCAGATGATGAGGTATGTTCTTCTGCCTCTTCTCCTGATCACACACCTGAGCTTAGCTCAGATTCAGCAAGGGATCTCGACCTTCAGCTCGCTTTAGAGCAATTGATGGCTGATTTCTCAAGGCTGCAGGAGACTCATATTCATATAGTGGATGTGAATGCACAACTGAGTGGGGAGAATGATCGGCTAACTGAGTCTCTCAGAATAAAAGATGCTGAAGAAGCCTTGAGGTTAGCAATCCTTCAGAAAGAGTTGCCTCATGCCCTGAAAAGGCATGATGAGACTCCAATGGAGGTTGAAAGACTGAAAGGTGAAATCAGCTCACTGATTGAGACTCGTGACATTGATTTGTTCCTCGCTCAGGAACAGAAGATGATTGAGCTAATTGCTCTGAGAGTAATGTTCGAAACTGAGTGGCAAACTCGCCTTATAGCTGAACAAACTGCTTGGGATCTTGAGCTGATCTCAAAAGAGAATGCTCATCAGAAACTGGTGCTTCAGTACACCACTGAACTTGAGGCCCTGAAAGAAAAGAATGGGCATCTTGAGGAAAAGCTGAAGAAGTTGCACACATCTTCCCAAGTGGTTGATGAGTTAACAAGTTTCTCTCAGCTGACCGATGGTGCTAAAGCTGGGTTAGGCTATGATGCCTCTAAGGACCCAAAGGGCAAGAAAAAGAGAGGTGCTTCAGGGAGCACTTCTCAGAAGAAGTTTGTCCCTGCCCAAACTGACAACAAGAGCCCAAGTGTTGCTCGTCAGGATAAAGGCAAAGGGAAGGAGAAAGTGTCTGAACCTGTCAGGCAAAGGACTGAGGAAGCTAGGCCAAAACCTAAGGGAAAGGCCCAAGCTCCTCATCCTGAGCTGAGGAAGAAGGAACAAGGGAACTCCAAGGCTAAGCCAAGGAATTCTCAGGCTGGAAAGAATTCCACCACAAGCACTTCTCAGGCTCAGCCTCAGAATGCTCAGGGAGGAAGGAACTCTGGTCAGAGAAGGCCTCAGGCAAGACCAAGGACTACTGAAGTCCGGACACCTCAGACCGGGCACAGGGCCCATCAGGAGCGTCCCAATCCTCAGGGGAGAAGGACAAACCAAATGGCCCCTGAAAGGCAACAGAGACCTGACTCCAGAAACGCTTAGGCCAAACCTCAAGTGCCTAGAGGTCATGCCCGAGCTGCTCCTTCCCAGGACAGACCACAGCCCAGTGCACCCAGGCCAAGGAGGAACAGGAGGCCCGCCCCCAGGAATCAATCCAGGGCTCCTGAGACTCAGGCTGACACACATACACCATCAACTTCCCAGGCACAAAGGAAGAAGATGACAGTGTATGTTGATGTTTCAGGGAGACAGGTTTACACTTCTGATGCCATCAGAATTGTTAAACAAATATGGATCCTGAAGGGTATGGCTGACACTGTAGGACCCAATACGAGATGGGTACCTGAGACCTGATTCTTTTCAGGTCGCTGCGGGCTACAAGAAGAAGAAGGAGGATCTGATGAAGGACTAGTACTTGGACTTAGGATGTTCCAAGCACATGACCGGATTTCGTGATCTCCTTCAGGACTAAGTAGCTCAGAAAGGCCCGCAGGTAACCTTTGGTGATAACTCTAAAGGTTTCACCAGAGGATTCGGTACTCTTGTTGTTGGTTCTATTAAAGTGCTTAATGTATCCTATGTTGAGGGTCTTAGGCATAACCTGCTTTCGGTCAGTCAGTTTTGTGACCGAGGATATAGTGTAGAGTTTACATCTAACATATGCCTTGTGAAGGACAAATCTACAGTGCAGGTTCTGATTACAGGTGTCAGGAGAGGAAATGTATATTTTGCTGACTTTAAGAGTAACTCTCCTGAAACTTGTTTGGTTGCTAAGAGTTCTTTTGAGCTCAGTTGGCTCTGGCATAAACGCCTGAGTCACTTAAACTTCAAGATTATTAACAAAATTTCTAGACTTTCTGTTGTAGATGGTCTATCTAATGAAGTTTTTAGCAAAGACCACGTGTGTGGAGCATGTCAGGAAGGCAAGCAAACCAAAGCTTCATTCAAGGAGAAAGATGCCTTCTCAACTGATAGAGTGCTTCAGCTCCTGCACATGGATCTCTTTGGTCCGATTACTCCTGTCAGCATGAATGGTAGGAAATATACCCTTGTTGTTGTTGATGATTATTCCAGGTACACATGGGTTATTTTCTTGCTGAACAAGAAGGAGACTCAGGTCAAGCTTCCTAAGTTACTCAAGAAATTGAGTACTGAAAAGGGTCAGAGCATCGTCAGGATCAGATCAGATCGGGGAACTGAGTTTATTAACTCAATTATAACTGATTTTTGTACTGACCTTGGTATTGCTCATGAGACTTCTGCAGCCAGGAGCCCTCAGCAGAATGGGGTAGCTGAAAGAAGGAACCGGACCCTGAAGGAAGCTGCCCGGACCATGTTGGCTGAGTCAGGACTGTCCAAGAAGTACTGGGCTGAAGCAATCAACATTGCTTGCAACACTCAGAATCGATCTATGCTGAACAAACAACATGCTCAGACACCTTTTGAAACGTGGAATAAAAGGAAGCCTCGCATCTCCTTTTTCCATATTTTTGGGTGTAAGTGTTTTATCCAGAACAATGGGAAAGACCAGCTTAAAGCCTTTGATAGCAAGTCTGATGAGGGAATTTTCTTAGGATACTCCTCAGTCAGCAAAGCTTTTAGGGTGTATAACTGTCGGACCCTTTGTGTGGAAGAAACACCTCATGTTGTGTTTGATGAGACTGCATCAGTGTGTAGAAAACAGGTTCCGAGTCCTGACACTGAGGGGGTTACCAAGAGGGTGACAAGACTGAACCTGAAGAATCCTGAATTCAAGATCAAACTAGTCAGTGCTCCCAAGGGATGGGGATGATGATGATGATGATCAGGATGGACATCAGGTCAACCCTCAGCAGGCCCCAGCCTCGGAGAATGTTGAGTCTCAGACCGAGGCACAGACTCAACCTGAGGTACGTACTGTCAGTGATGATGTTTCTGCACCTGAGACAGTTACTGAGTCCAACTCTGTAGGGGGAAACAATGTCCCTGATATTGTACAACCCTCAGGAAATGACTCAGTATCCCCTGTTCTTACTCGTTCCGCTTCTTTACCTGTTACTGTCGAGACTAATATTTCAGGATCAGGCGAGGGAACTTCAGCAACTCCCAGTGCAGCCGTCAGCAGGAGGCGGTGGCTAGATGATCACTCATTGGCTGATATCATTGGTGATATCAATGAGGGGGTCAGGACAAGGTTGTCCTTTGGTGAGAGTGCTATGTTCTGTTGTTTCCTAAGTGATCTGGAACCTAAGAGCATAGAAGAAGCTCTTACTGATCCCAACTGGATCCTAGCCATGCAGGATGAGCTCAATTAGTTTGAGCGGAATCAGGTTTGGGAGTTAGTTGAGAGACCTAGGAGTCAACATGTTATTGGCACCAAGTGAGTCTTCAAGAACAAGAGGGATGAGAAGAATGTTGTTGTCAGAAACAAGGCCAGACTAGTGGCAAAGGGTTACTCTCAGTCCAAAGGGATCGACTATGATGAGACCTTTGCTCCGGTCGCAAGGTTAGAGGCAATCAGGATGTTTTTGGCTTATGCAACATTCAAGAAGTTCAAGGTGTATCAGATGGACGTAAAGAGTGTTTTTCTGAATGGTGTACCGAACGAGGAGGTTTATGTGGAACAACCTCTAGGGTTCGAAGTTGGGAATAAAGTATATCACCTGAAGAAAGCTCTTTATGGCCTGAAGCAAGCTCCCAGAGCTTGGTATGACCAGTTCCTGATAGACCACAGGTTCGTGAAAGGAACAGTGGACAGGACCCTCTTCAGGATATCCGAAGGGGATGACATTCTCTTGGTTCAGATTTATGTGGATGACATAATATTTGGAACCCCTAATCTGAAGCTTTGTGAGAAATTCTCCAAGCTGATGACTGGGAAATTTGATATGTCAATGATGGGAGAGATGAACTTCTTTCTGGGTCTCCAAGTCAGGCAATCTGACTCCGGAATCTTCATAAATCAGTCCAAGTATGCAAGGGACTTGATTCAGAAATTTGGAGTTCAGACCAGCAGAGTCTCATGTATTCCCATGAACACAAATGAGAAGCTGGATCCTGATAAAGAAGGAGCCTCAGTAAATCAGACTGAATATAGGGCACTGATTGGATCCTTATTGTACCTGACTGCAAGCCGTCCTGACATCACTTATGCAGTTGGAGTTTGTGCAAGATATCAGTCTGATCCGAAGAAGAGTCATCTAGAGAGTGCCAAAAAGATACTGAAATACCTGAAAGGTACAGTCAATTTAGGTCTTTGGTATCCCTCTGATGACAACCTAGAATTGACTGGCTATTCTGATGCTGATTATGGAGGCTGTAGGTTTGATAGGAAATCCACTACATGCACATGTCAGATCCTAGGGAGTAAACTGGTCTCTTGGTTTTCTAAGAAGCAAACCAGTGTTGCAACGTCTACTACTGAGGCTGAGTATATGGCGGCAGGCAGTTGTTGCTCCCAGATCCTTTGGTTGAAGCAACAACTGAGAGACTACCAAGTTGAGGCCACTGATGTCCCAATTTATTGTGACAATAATAGTGCCATTGCCATATCCCAAAACATAGTCTTACACACCAGGTGTAAACATGTAGACATCAGGCATCACTTTATAAGAGATCATGTTAAGAAGAAGGATATAAGGATGGAGAGGATCCCTACTGACAAGCAAAGAGCTGACATCCAGACTAAGGCTTTGCCTGAAACCAGGTTTGTTGAATTGTCAGTAGAGTTAGGACTTCTTTACCCAGGTTTAGATGGTTCAGTATGAACCTCAGTTCAGGATTGAACAAGGTGGTCAGGAAGGATGACTAACTCAGGATCAGGTTGCAAAGATGGATGACTTTCAGGGGGAACAAACATCAGGATTAGAGTCTTCAGGTCTGATTAGAAGTTAGGTTCAGGACACAGAGCTCAGGGCTTGTCACCCTGATCAGACTCAGAGGTATCAGTCAGGTTTCTATCTGACTGACTGGTATGTATTATTGAACCTTGCTTTAATTATGACTTGCTTGCATCACTTCTGATCATGTCTGACACCACATCAATCACAGGATTTTAAAATCGCATCCCAGCCGTTCATTTATTATTCAGTTTTTTTATTAAATGCAATTATTGGAATTTATTTCAAACATGCTCTGACAAGCATTAAATGCATTTGTGGGCGAGAACAATTTTCTATAAAGTTTGAATTATTAGCTTTGAAAACTGAATTTGGTAAAGTTTTATTCCGAATATACCCCTTCATCTAATCCGTTGAATTTCAAAGGACTTTCCATCAAAACCGTTCATTAAAACTGAATCTTTGGGTATAAAAGGAAACTTTGTGCTCATTTCATAATTTGCGCACTCATATTTTTCCTTAACCCATATCTCTTGCAACCTTCCATCTTTCTTTCTTGCATCCATGGCTTCCTCTGCTGCTCAGTCGATTGAAGACACGAAGAGATTCCACAAGGTAATTTCGGAGGTGGAGTCAAAGGTTTCTTACGAATGGTTGGTCGATTTCTCCCATCATGCCACCATTAAAGAACTCAGACAAGTCTATGGAGCCTTGAACAATGCTGGGCTCATGGATTTTGTCTCGAAGAAGCCAGCTCGTGTTTGCCCCCACCAGATCATAGCCTTCTACCCCAATATGACGTTGAACGATGAGGATGAGTGGGAATCAGTGATTCCACTCAGGCGCTATGTGGAGAAGAATGGAAAGAGGGTTGTTCAACACTACACTGAACAGATCAAGCTCAGGGATCTGATTAGAAAGACCTACATGCTACCCCACTCTACTGATGACAAGCAGTTGGCTGACCTGATTTCATACAAGGCTGGGGAGGAACAGGCTTGTATGAACGAGTTTCTGATCACCCCACAGGAGATTTTCAGCACGATGAACAAGAAACTACTCAAACCTGCTTACAAAATGTTGTTCGAGGTTGTAGTTCAAAGCATTATGGGCTTCATGGGAGGCATGGAGCAGATCAGTAAGCCCAAGATCAGGGGTCTGGCTACCATCGTTGATAATGCAAAAATCGACTGGGAGGAATACTTCCTTTAGAAGCTTGTTTCAGAGTTGAAGAAGGTCGGGATGGAGGGTGATCAGGTTGTGTTGGACAAGAATCCCCACTTTGGCTCAAGAATGTCAGTGATGCTTCAGGATCTACTTGGGGACGCCGATCTGGAAGGATGTGAGGCTTTTAAGGACAAGCACATTCTTTTTCAGAAGTCAGCTGATACCATCAAGAGGATGCTTGACACTGAAATCAAGAAAGTGTCAAGGGGAAAGGGAAAAGCAGCAAGTTCAAAGGCTCAGGAGGAGCAAGTGAAGAAGGCCCCTACAAAGGTGAAGGTGAAAGGGATAGTTATCTCTGAATCAACTGGGAAGGCATCATTGCTCAGGGATGAGCCCTCCGACACTGAATCTGACCAGCCTGAACCCAGGTCAGTTTCAGTTGCTATTGCTGCGGCCACGTTGGCCTCAGTGGCCCCGATGGAACCCATATCAATAGAACCCACGGCTGCCTCAGCCACTGAGAAGATGACTCGGGAGGAGGTGACTCAGAGTCAGGGGGAACCGGCTGCTGAGGAGGAACTTAAGGTGGTTGTGGACCCTGATACGGTTGTGATGGACGTGGTCCATACAATCGGTGAGGAAGAGGCTTAGGCGGAGCCCATTGGAGGTGCTCAGGAGGAGCAAGAAGGTGAAGAGGAAATTATTGCCCAGGAGGGGCATGGGAGTTCTGATGGTGGTGAGGAAGAGAAAGAAGAAGAGAAGGAATGGAAGGTATTGGAGACTCAGGAAGAGGAGCTCCAGGATAATGATGTTGAAGATAATCGAGGCCGGAAGTGGACTGTCTCTGATGATGCTGAGTCCAAGTCTGATCATCAGGACGAGGCTGAGGAAGAAACTCAGGAGGAGTCTACTCCACCAAAGTTAACTCCATTTGAGATGGATGCCAGGTGTCAGGCCATCAGATTTGTCGAGTAAAACTTTCCTGATTTGGAGGAGGCTTATGGTGAGGAGGTGATCAGACTCAGGGTGTTGGTGATGATGAGAAATGCCTCAATTACTGAAGTTGCTGCCCTGATCAGAGACATCGGAGAAGAAATTCTCAGGGATGAAGAGCAGAGAATCCTTGATCGATTTGGGCTTTGTTCTTATGCCCAAGTCATCAACAAGGACGACTTCATCAGGGTATTCAGGGCCAACAATCCTCAGCCCAACCCTTCTATGGCATTGACTATTATGCCAGTAGTTGGGGACGGTGCGACCTCGGGAGGAGGTGCATCGGCCGATGACACACTCCCAGGGACCGGGATTGCTGAGGCTTCAGGAGAGGTCCCGAAGAAGGTTGCCACAAAGTCCAAGCCTGGAAAGAAAAGAAAGCTCCGAACCATCTCAGTGGGAGTTTCACTGATGGGGAGGACCATACTAGGCAAGCTCGATCGTCAGCGCGAGAAAATCAAACATCTCGTTGCTGAGTTGAACAAGGCAAAGAAGGAATTGGGTGAACGAATCCTGAGCCTTGAATGACAATGATCCACCGGAGTTACTACTGACCAAGTGCAGGATATGATTAACAATTCTCTCAGTGGCCTAGATGATAAGATCAAGGCACTGATCGCTGACGCACTAAAGGGGCAGGAAGCCCAGGTCAGGACAGTAGCTCGGGAAGAAGCAGTGAAGACAGATGACGATCTACTAACCAGATGCAGGGAGGGTCAGAGAACTTCTGAGGAAGCATTGCATAAGTCCCTGAACTCAATGCTCACTGAAAGCCTCAAGAGGAAGGATGAGTTGGCTGCAATGCGGAAGGAGTTTGATAGTCATCTGACTGAGAGTCTGCTGAGAGCTGAGGCCAATGATCAGGTGGCGAAGGATCTGAAGGTGGTGACCGATCAGCAAGCATCTCAGGGGATCTTGATCAGAGACATTCAGAAGAAGGTCGATAAGGACTAAGGCCCCTTTGATGCTGCCAAAAAGGGGGAAGGGAAGGCTTTGAAAAATCCTAAGTCCAAGGGTCAGAAACAGAAAACTGATGTCTTCGTGGAAGATCTGATGGATGAGCTCGAGGCACAAAGATTCCGTGGTAATCCCATTGTCGAGGGAAGGAAGAAGGCGAAGCAGCTGACTCTGGAGACTGCAATGCAGGTCAAGAGTCAAGCCACTGAGCTTGAAAAGCTGAAGGGGTAAATGGCAGTGCTGAAGGAGAAGACTGATCCAAAGAAGCCTGCCCCTGAAGCCGGGAAGAAGAAGTCAGTTGCTACTGCGTCGAAGAAGAAAGTGGTGGAAGCTCAAGATGCCAGTCCCATCGTATATGTATACGTGGACAACTTCGTACCTCCTGAACTGAACGAAACCTGGATTCCAATCAAGAAAGAGTTTGTGGACCTGTACTATGTTGTCGGGAACTGGCTCAAGACATCCGAAGGCAAGGACAAGAACACTCTCTTTGCTGATTGGATGACCTTGCATCACACTGATCTCTGGGCTGAAATTGATAGACATGGTGATAGAGCCGGAGTTCAGATCAAGGCACCTGAGCACATCACCTATCCACCTCCAACCCTCGGCATCAATAACCACCTGAACATGGAGTTGATCATAAAGGAGATTGCAATGATTGCTTCAAGAACCGGAGCTCTCAGGGATCAGAAGATGTTCCATGAGGTCAAGCTCAGGGTCCTGAAGAAGTATGGCATCTCCTTGGCTAGGTGGGATGATGAAGATTGAAGAATAGTCTGTTAGGATTAGATGTCTCAGGATTTTGATGTAATAGTTTCAGGTTCACATGTACTTACATTCTATATCAATGGAAACTTTTTACATTCCTGAGACAACACTTCGTTGACTCCTGATTTACTTTTCTGCTCTTTATCAAGAATTGTACTAACCCTTTCCTGACTCCATCTTATTGAACTAAGGACCTGATATAGGTACCTGAACTTAATACTGATTGATATCAGTTAATTGTTTAGATGGTAGGATTTTTTTTTCTAAGGGTTTTGGCATCATCAAAAAGGGGGAAATTGTTGGGACAATCAGGAAGTATTTTGATTAGATCCCAAAACCCCTTGATGAATTTGCATAAGTATAGTTTATCAGGATGTTTATTTCAGGATAGATAGGTTAGAATAGATTTTCTATTCACAGGTATTAAGTTCAGGGGGAAGTTGTTGAAGACTGAAGACTGATGGAGAGACGTCTCAGAAGTCAGAAGTAAGAAGCTAATTCAACCCTGAAGGTCTTGATCACACTGAAGCTGATCAACCTGAATCTGAACCTGAAAAACCTAGAAAGAGCCCTGAAGCTGCGTAGAGCCATCCTGAAGAAGACCACTGATCCTGACAGAACTGAGTAGACTAAGCATGCTCAGGGAAGTCTCTAACAGTGAAGGCAGTGTGTAACCTTGAGCAGGCTGAATGTCCCTCTGATGTTCTTAAGTTCTGACTTGGGTCTAGTATCAGTTAACCTGATACTTGTAAGTCCTGAGACCCAAAGGTTACACGTGCGAATGGAAGTCTGATGAAGCAGAAAGAATGTCAGAGTCTCCAACATAAGACAAACATTTATCCTGAGTTAAGAACGAGAAACTCAGAGTCATAAATGTACGAGGATCAGTAAAGTCAATGCCGACAAACTAGCCACTGGACAAGCGACCAGTTAGAAGGCGACACGTATGTACGGAGACTGAGCACATTTAATGCTTCTCAGAGGTGCAGGCGACAGATCAGATACTTTACCATACTAGGTATGGTCCATGTCAGACAAGGACAACCAGTACCTGCACTTACCTAAAATAGAAGGGTTTGAAACGGATCTCCTCCAACGGATCTATTTCAAAACCTCCTATAAATACAGAGAGTCTTGCACCCATTCAAGACTAACGGGAAATTTCCAAGAGAAACTCTCAAGATTCCAAGCACTCAAATTTTATTTTAAACAACACTCTGAAACTCTAAATTTCCCTAGTGTTGTAGTAGGAATCTCCTCTGTATTCTTGCTTAGAGTATTGATCCCATCCTTAGCTTTGATTTGTTAGAGGGATCAATACAAACTAGTTGGAAAATGTGTATACCAAACCCCTCAGGTTGTGAGTTGGTTGGTAGGAAGGACTGGGACTTGTAAAACCACCCAGGGGTCAATCCCTTAGAGAGAAAGTTGGCTACTCGTGTCCCTTGGCACGTAAAAATCAAGTACCTATCCTCAGGGTTTTGAGGATAGCTTCATGTTCAATCAGGTCGTGGATGTAGGAGTTGGTTATCTCCGAACCACGTTAAAAAGACCCTTGTGTGCTGATCTACTATTTGCTCAGGATCATACTTGTCATACATATTAAACTAAAGCATGCTTGCATTGTTTCTGAAAAACCATCAGGACTGACTTGTCATCCTGATCAGTAAACTGTGCACCAGCCTTAACCACGTTTTCACTAAGCAAACTGATAAGTTTTCAGAACTAAAACGAGTAAACATTTAAGGGCTCACATTCCGCACTAAACTGAGCTTACTGAGATAGCTATCCAACTGACTTGCTTCTGAGCTGTCAGTAGGTGGGTTATCTCTACTGAGCTTCTGAGAGCACAACTCTGACCTAGCTTTTCCGGTTCTTCCCTGATCCATCCCTGCTGCCCCTGAGGACCATCAGGTTTATAGAACATTTCAGAATCTTCCTGACTAGGTTTGAAAGAGCATTTTCCTGAGTCTTTCGGGAAAATCTGACATCAGTGTATTTCCCCCATACACTGATTTATACTCGTTTCGGGACCAACACTTGCCATTGCTGAGTCATCTAGATGTCAGCTTTAGATTCATCGAATCTGTACTCTTACGAAGTCAACTTTTGGTATGGGCTTGACCCATTACCGAATTAACTTGGCTGAACCACAAAACTTTTGTGTTCTAAATAATTAGATGGACACCAGGCCCAAGGCCCAAGTACACCCAAAGTCTAATTGCCAAGATCCAAGATCCAAGATCCAAGTCCACGGCCACGGGCTCGACTCGGCGCGCGCGCGTGTGGCTATTTTGATTATCAATCAATCAACTATAATTTGATTAGCTTCGTTGACTTCTTACTAATATTATGTATATTAGTCTTCTCATTTTCCAATGTGGGATGAGAATTAATTACATAATTAATTATCTCCCTAATTTAAAGTTTTAAATTTTGATTTGTTAACTCAATTTCTCACTGACCATTAATTGGTTTTGTGAGTATTAATATTTAATACACTAAATTCATCTACTCCGAGAGTAGAACACACTCTTATAAATTAACTTCCGAGAAATTAATTTTATTCTCTTCAATTTATTGGTCAAACAATACCAATTAATATATTTAATATTAAATATTCCAACAATCCCCCACATGAGTGGAAATTACGCCCATAAACATGCAGACACACAGCCCAGTCCAAGTGAGACGATATTGTATTAGGACAGGTAGCTTGGAGCTTTGAACCTTCCGTAGTCCAGCTAACCGGATACACCGGTGGCCTACTAGACACAATGTCTTGAACCATTCCACCTTAGTGTGTACCAAGACAGTGAGCTATGACATAATACAGTCTCTACATCCATTCTCGTTCTCACGTTTTTATCCTTTTCGGCCATGGACACCCTTTGGATTCATAAGTGTTTAATATCCAATGATATTTGAAGCGACCTCTAACTTCACACTTACATAGGTGAAACCCTTTTGAGTATCCTGTAATACTCCATCCTTACTAGGATTTAGGATTCATTAAAAGTCACCAGACTTAACCTACACCACCTACGGATTCTATACTTGGTGTACTATCTTCTAAGGAATGGTCAGATTACCAAGCATTTCGTCTAACTTCCACAACTTAGTTTTTCTGTTGAACCAAGATCTTGGGATCTCCAGTCCACTTGGTCAGGTTACCACTGCTTTAGTTTGTTTGGTGGATTTAAGACCCATTCCTTCTGACAGTTTGGACATTTGATCTCGATTTATACTCTTTGTTAGAGAATCCGCTAGATTATCCTTAGACCTAATATAGTCTATGGATATTACACCACTCGAGATCAATTGTCTAATAGTGTTATGTCATCAATGGATGTGTCTAGACTTTTTGTTATGCATATCATTATGAGCCCTACCAATTGCGGCTTGACAGTCACAATGTACCATTATAGCGGGTACTGGTTTATTCCAACATGGAATATCTTCAAGGAAGTTTCGAAGCCACTCAGCTTCTTCACCAGCTTTATCTAGAGCTATGAACTCAGATTATAAGGTGGATCGGGCTATACACGTTTATTTTGTAGATCTCCAGGACACAGCAGCTCCTCCTATAGTGAAGACATATCCACTAGTTGAGAAAGACTCTTTGCTGTCTGAGATCCAATTGACATCACTATACCCTTCGAGTACAGCTGGATACCTGGTGTACTGTATTCCAAAGTTTAGAGTGTACTTTAAGTACCTTAGCACTCTTCTCAGAGCTATCCAATGCTCGTGAATCTACTAAGTTTATTCACGGTACATGCTATATCAGGACACGTACAATTTGAAATGTACATAATGCTCCCAATGACTCTAGTGTTGAGCTACAACTTCACCATTGTTTTTCTTCAAGTGAACATTCACTTCCAAAGGTGTTTTAGCTGGTGGATCATCAAAGGCGTTGAATTTCTTTAACACTTTCTCCACATAATGAGATTGTGTTAAGGATATTCCATTTGATGTCCTACTGATCTTGATTCCTAAAACCGCGTCAGCTACACCCATGTCTTTCATGTCGAAGTTTCGTCCTAACATGTTCTTTGTTTTACAAAGAAGATCATTATCATTGCTCATGATTAGCATGTCATCAACATAAAGACACAATATGACAAATCCTTTTTGTGTATTCTTCACATATACACATTTATACGTAAACCATTTGACAATATTGTATTGTCAAATTTCAAATGTCATTGCTTCGGAGCTTGTTTAAGTCCATACAATGACTTCACAAGCTTGCACACCTTTTTCTCATTTCCAGGTGCTATAAAGCCTTCGGGTTGATCCATGTAAATTTTTGCATCCATCTCACCATTGAGAAATGCAGTTTTAACATCCATTTGGTGAATCTCGAGATTGTACAAAGAAGCAATCGCGATTAACATCCGAATAGATGTAATTCTTGTTACTGGTGAATAGGTATCAAAGAAATCATACCCTTCGATTTGTTTGAACCCTTTTGCGACTAAACGTACTTTTTATTTATCAATCGACCCATCTGCTTTATACTTTCTTTTAAGGACTCATTTGCATCCTAAGGTCTTACAACCTTGTGGGAGATCCACCAATTCCCATGTATGGTTTTGCAGAATGGAGTCCATTTCACTATTTATCGCCTCTTGCCAGAGTGGAGCATCTGGTCCTGAGAGAGCATCTTTGATATTCTTTGGTTCATTCTCCAACACGAATGTAATGAAGTCAGGACCAAAGGTTTTAGTTGTCTTTGCTCTTTTACTACGTCGCAACTCCTCATTTTCTTGAGTAGACGGACCAGCTTCATCATTAACCTCCTCTTCACGAGGTCTTTTAGTTGAGATCTTATCTTCCTTAGTTTTACACAGAAAGATATTTTTGAAAAACACTGCGTTTCTCGATTCCATAAATGTTCCTTCACTCATATCAGGAACTTCTGATCTATGAATTAGGAATCTATATGCACTACTGCTTAATGCATAACCTACAAAGATACAGTCCACTATTTTTGGTCTAATCTTAACTTGCTTGGGTAGTGGCACTTCTACCTTTGCTAAACAACCCCACACTTTGAGGTATTTATACGACGGTTTCCGTCCTGTCCACAATTCATAAGGAGTAGTGTCCTTACTTTTGTGTGGAATTTTGTTTAATATATGGTTAGCCGATAGAACGGATTCGCCCCATATTTTGTGGCAAACCAGAGATGATCAACATTGCGTTCATCATCTCTTTTAGTATTTGGTTCTTGCATTCCACAACGCCATTTGATTGAGGTGAATAGGGAGCAGTTGTTTGATGTATGATATCAGAATCAGCACATATCTTCTCAAACGGTGCTACATATTCCCCACCTCTATCACTATGAACAATTTTGATTCGTTTGCTTAACTGGTTTTTAACTTCATTTTTGTATAGTTTAAAAGCATTCAATGCTTCATCCTTACTATGCAAAAGATAAACGTGACAGAACCTAGTACAATCATCTATGAACGTGATGAAGTACTTGTTTCCACCTCTAGTTTAAACAAATTTTAAGTCACACACATCAGTGTGTATTAAGTCTAGAGGTTCAATGTTTCTTTCTATTGACGGAAAGGGTAATTTCATCATTTTAACTTCTACACATATTTCTCATCTTTGATTTGTTTCAACATTTTTAATGTCAAGTTAATTTAAATTTACTAAACGTTTTATGGACTTTAGATTTACATGTCCCAATCTACAGTGCCATAAATTAGAGCACTCAACAATATAAGACGAAGTAGAAGCTTCTTTATTCTTATCAATGTTTTTCCTCTTGAGCAGTACAGCCATAGCGCTCATCTTAAACAAACCATCGTGGAGATAGCCACGACCGAAGTACACAGAATACTTGCTAAGAACAACTCTATTTGACTCAAATACAAGTTTGAAATTATTCTTTACAAGTAAAGATTCGGAGATCAAATTCTTGCGTATGTCAGGGACATGCAGTACCTCTCGGAGAGTGAGGTTCTTGCCAGTGATCAGCTTCAGAACAACGTTGTCAACCCCAGCCACCTCAGACGTGGCTTGATTCCCCATGTGCAGCTTTCTCCCACCAGCAGGTGTAGGCAATTAAAATTAATTTCCAAAATAAAAAAATAACATGTAGAAATTACATGTTAAAATAATTTATTATTGGG
>JAPKLY010001671.1:23247-37985 GCA_026898435.1 Prunella vulgaris
TGGTATGTGGACACAGGAGCCACCTGCCACGTTTGTTCTGAACAAGAAGCCTTCTCCACTTATTCTTCTGCAGAAGGGAGAAAACTGTTCATGGGAAACCAAGCCTCGTCTGAAGTGGCTGGTACAGGTGAAGTTACTCTGAAGCTCACCTCAGGAAAAAAACTCAAGCTAAAGGATGTGCTACATGTCCCAGACATCCGAAGAAATCTGATTTCAGGCTCGCTGCTAGTTAGTCATTAATTCAAAATTGTATTTGAGTCTGACAAAGTCATACTTAGCAAGTTTGGGTAGTTCCTTGGTCGAGGATATCTCGACAAAGGGCTGTTCAAAATGTCAGCTATGGTTGTAAGCCGTAAAGGCACAAATTCTATGAATGAAAATGCATCTACTTCTGTTTATATCGCTGAGTGTTCCTCTTTATGGCATTGTAGATTAGAAAATGTTAATTTCAATTCCATAAAGTGTTTGGTAAATTTAGATTTACTTAACTTTATAAATGTTGATACATCCAAAAGATGCGAAATTTGTGTTGAGGCTAAAATGGCAAAATTACCATTTAAATCAGTTGAAAGGAACACATCTCCTCTAGACTTAATTCACACGGACGTATGTGACTTAAAATTTGTGCAAACTAGAGGCGGAAAAAAGTATTTTATTACCTTTATTGACGATTGTACTAGATTCTCATATGTATACTTACTGCGAAGCAAAGATGAAGCGATAGAAGCTTTCAAAATATATAAAAATGAAGTAGAGAATCAATTGAGCACAAAAATCAAAGCAATTCGCAGTGATAGAGGTGGAGAGTATGTTGCTCTGTTTGAACAGTTGTGTGCTGAAACAGGCATTATACATTAAACAACAGCACCATACTCACCTCAATCAAATGGTGTTGCGGAAAGAAAAAACCAAACACTAAAGGAAATGATGAATGCTATGTTGATTAGCTCGGGTTTACCACAAAACTTATGGGGGGAAGCCATTCTGTCGGCCAACCACATTCTGAATAAAATTCCACATAAAACTAAGGATCAAACACCTTATGAGATGTGGAAAAAGCGGAAACCATCGTACAAATACCTCAAAGTGTGGGGGTGTTTGGCAAAGGTTGAAGTGCCCGGTCCTAAACAAGTTAAAATTGGCCCCAAGACGGTCGATTGTATCTTTATAGGATATGCACTTAACAGTAGTGCTTATCGATTTCAGATTCATAAATTAAAAGTACCCGATATGTCAGAAAGCACTACAATTGAATCAAGGAATGCCATATTCTTTGAAAATATCTTCCCTTGCAGAAACAAGGAAGATGTGAGTTCAAACAAACGAACTCATGAGGAAAGGAATGACACTGCAGAGCCTTCTATTCAAGAGAGTGAAGAGCCAAGGTGCAGTAAAAGAGCAAGAATTGATAAGACCATTGGTCCGGACTTTTTCACTTACGTGTTAAAGGAAGATGAACCAAAGTCAATCAAAGAAGCTATGTCTAGACCAGATGCACTACTCTGGAAAGAAGCTATCAACAATGAGATTGACTCTATTCTGCAAAACAATATGTGGGAGTTAGTAGACCTCCCTAAAGGTTGCAAGACCTTAGGATGCAAGTGGATCCTTAAAACAAAATACAAAGCAGATGGATCAATAGAGAAATATAAAGCCCGTTTGGTAGCAAAGGGTTTTAGAAAAAAGGAAGGATATGATTTCTTTGATACATATTCACCTGTCACAAGAATAACTTCCATTCGTGTACTAATCGCGATTGCAGCTTTGCACAATCTCGAAATACATCAAATGGATGTTAAAACTGTCTTTCTCAATGGAGAAATAGATGCTGAAATCTATATAGATCAACCAGAAGGTTTCATTGCACCTGGGAACGATAAAAAGGTATGTAAACTCGTTTGATCACTGTATGGACTTAAACAAGCTCCAAAACAGTTGTACTTGAGATTTGACAATATTATGTTGTCAAATGGATTTCGTATTAATGAATGCGACAAGTGTGTATATATAAAGAATACACCAAATGGATTTCTCATCGTATGTTTATATGTTGACGACATGATGATTATGGGAAACAATCACAATGTCATAATTAATATGAAAAACATGTTAAACAAAAACTTTGACATGAAAGACATGGGATTAGCAGATGTGATTCTTGGAATCAAAATTGAGAAGACGTCAAATGGAATATCTCTAACACAGTCTCACTATGTTGAGCAAGTTTTGAGAAAATTCAATGCCTTTGACGATCCACCTGCTAAAACACCTCTTGAACTG
This sequence comes from Prunella vulgaris, assembly GCA_026898435.1. Lineage (NCBI taxonomy): Eukaryota > Viridiplantae > Streptophyta > Magnoliopsida > Lamiales > Lamiaceae > Prunella > Prunella vulgaris. Next base: position 25,528 of record JAPKLY010001671.1, read on the forward strand.
AATGTTCACCTGAAAAAGAATAGGGGGGATCTAGTGGCTCAACTGGAATATGCAAGGATCATAGGAAGTGTGATGTACATAACTAATTGTACACGCTCTGATCTTGCATGCTCCGTGAACAAACTGAGTCGATTCACGAGTAATCCAGGAGTCGAGCACTGGAAGGCACTTAAGAGTGTATTACGATACTTAAAGTTTACCCTTGATTATGGGCTCCATTATACAAGGTATCCAGCTGTTCTTGAAGGACACTTCGATGCAAACTGGATATCCGACACTAAAGACTTATTTTCAACTAGTGGATATGTATTCACTATTGGAGGAGCAGCCGTGTCTTGGAAGTCTACAAAACAGACTTGTATAGCCTGTTCCACTATGGAATCAGAATTCATCGCTTTAGATAAAACCGGTGAAGAAGCCGAGTGGCTTTGAAACTTTCTAGAAGATATTCCATGTTGGAACAAACTAGTATCATCTGTCATGGTACATTGTGACTGTCAAGCTGCTATAAGTAGAGCCTTGAACAGTATGTATAACTTGAAAATCTAGACACATACGTCGTAGACACAATTCCATTAGATATTTGATCTCAACTGGTGTTATATCCATTGAATATGTGAAGTCAAAGGATAATATTGCGGATCCACTCACCAAGAGTATAAACCGAGATCAAATGAACAAGCTGATAGAAGGAATGGGTCTGAAACCCACAAACAGAACCAACACAGTGGTAACCCAACCATGATGACTGGAGATCCCAAGAACTTAGTTCAATGGGAAAACAAAACTGTGAAGGTTGTAAAGAAAACACTTGAGAAATATGACCATTCCTGACAGCACGATATCAAGTGTTGAGACCCGTAACATGTGGTAAAGGTTAAGTTTTTGAAACTTTTAATGATTCCAAATAGAATGAGTATGACAGGATACTCAAATAGAGATCACCTATATAAATGAGAAGTGAGGGCCGCTTCGACCAAACATTTATGAATACAAAGGGCGTCCATGGCCAAAACGGACAAAAATGTGAGAACAAACGAAGTTGAAACTGAGTTGTGTCTGCATCGTTGATTCGGTATACACTTAGGAGGACTAGTTCAAGACACTGCGTCCACTAAGCCGTCGATGTACCCGATGGTGTAAGACTATGGAAAGTTCAAGGCCACAAACCACTTATCCGGAAGCAATAAAGTTTCACATGAACTAAACTATGTGTCTGCATTGTTGTAGGTGCGATTTCCACTCATGTGGGTGATTGTTGGAAGTGGTTTTGAAAAATGAGTTTTAATACTCTAGTTGGACCAATTTAATGGAGGGCAAAATGGTAATTTCCATGAGACTACGTGTAGTCGATGCGTTCTACTCGCGGAGTAGAACGTCACAGTATTTTTCATTCTCAAAACCGAATTACGGTGAGTGAGAAATTAATTCCTAAAGTGAAGGTATTAATACAAGTGTGGAGTTGTAGGATGTGGGAATAAGTTAAAATAAGGAATTTTTTAAACTATCCCACATTGGAAAAACTATGAGAAAATTCATAGTATATATATAGGAGTTTCATGATGGTATTCAAAATAAGCTAAGGGAGACTCTCCCATAAGCCATGCGCGCACATGCGCGCGCCGCCTTCGGCCGGCCGGCCGGCCGCACCGAGCCGGTCCTTGGCCGTGGACTTGGATCTTGGCAATTGGTCTTTGGGTGGTCTTTGGGCCTTTGGCCCACTCTCTATATCTTTTTAGAGACCCAAAAATGTGAAATGGGTCATCCCAATTGGTGACCCGAAATGCCTCTGTGGATCGTCTACGTCAGCGATCCGAAGAAGCTCAGTCCAAACGAATTTAATCTGAGTCGTTGGATGCTCCACGTCATCAATCCGGATGAGTTAGTGTATCTGATTCAAAATTTAAATAATTAAATTTTGGATAAGTTTAATATTAAGATTAATATTGTGTCACTGCCACGTCATTGATCCTTGCGATCTATGATATGGACCATCGGATTGTCTCTGAAAATGATATGGACCGTCGGATTGTCTTCTGGAAGGTTCCAGAACAGTCCAGATTCATTGAGTCTATTCATCCGTCGGTTCCGCATTATATGCGGTCAGAACTGCCCACTAAGATCGTGGGAATATCTCTTACGTATCTTCAGATTAATCCCAACTGAGTCTTCATTTTGCGTCTATAAATAGTAGTGTCCTGCATACTAATTTTTTTTACGAAAATTAGTATCTCGAGTCCTCTCTCTCTCATCTCTTTTTCAGCATAGTAGTCTGTTCAGTTCGTACACTTTGAAAGTTCACATTTCCTCTGTGTTTAGCGGTGCTGCTATCATAGAGACGTAAACTATTTTACCTTTGGGAACGAATACGTGTATCCTGTGAGCATTAGCCAGGATGTATTTCGTCTTGCGGGCAAAGGTTCCACCTTGACTCGGTTTAATTTTCTGTGTCGTGTTTTCTAGTGTTTCAATAAAAATGTAGTTTTCAGTCCTGTGTTATTTACATACCACCCTAAAACAACAGTTTCTTCCCGTTGTCATTTGTTGGCCTTTTCCTCATATTTTTTTCCATTAGGTTGGCTTTGGCTTCATCAGTATTTTTGTTTCTTTCCAAGTCGCCTTCATGGATTTGAAGCTTTCCAATGACTTCTTGTAAAATCATACTTTTCTTCTTGAGCTTCAAGTGACTTTGGAAATCCCTCCAACTAGGAGGCAATTTCTCAATAACTGCAACTGCTTAAAAAGCATTTAACAGTGCCATTCCTTCTGCAGCAATGTCATGCAGAATTAGTTGAAAGTCCTGCACTTGTTCAACAACAGACTTAGAGTCTATCATTTTGAAATTTAGGAACTTCCTAACTGGGTACTTCTTAGTACCAGCATCATCAGCCACATACTTGGCTTCTAGGGAATTCCATAATTCCTTAGTCGTAGTGATCTTCTGATAGACGTTATATAAACCATTTACCAGGCCGCCCAAAATATAATTCCGGCACAGAAAGTCAAAATGCCACCATTGGCTTCTGACAGTTTTGTTTTGCGGATCGTTCTCAACGACCGCAGGAGTATCCCTAGTGAGAAATCTTGCAAAACTCAAAGTTGTGAGGTAAAACAACATCTTTTGCTGCCACCTCTTAAAGTTTTTGCCCGAAAACTTATCGGGTCTTTCGCTATAGACCATAATTGGTCTAGCATCTGGAAAAGGGAAGGGGACCACCACTGTGTGAGAAGAAGGTGGTCCAACTTGGACCGTTATAGGGGGAATAGGGGCAGTGGTGGCAGGGGAAGGGTTTGAAGAGCAGCCGACAGGAAGTTCAACAGGGGGAACAGAAGTATTATCACTAGTCGACATTTTTTTAAAAAACGTTATTCACTTTGCGATTGTTGGAAAAAAATGATTTATGTCGAAGGATATTACAACTGTAAAAATAAAAGAAAGGGGATACAAATGGAGAAGAATAATTACACGGAAATAAACAAAATTACAAAAGAAATAAAAAACTTTCGTCGAGTCGAGGAGACCTCTACCCGCAAAGCGAATATTCCCCGGTGGTGCTCGTCGGTTTGGAATAGCACTCCCAAAGGTAAAACAATGTTACGTCTTCAAGTGTGCAGCACCGCAGGACTTGAAGTTCCGGTGAACAGAAGGACGTTCAGACTGGACTGCACTTATAAACTATATGCAAAAAATCGGACTGAGAGAGAAGTGTGTTGTGTGTGTTCCTGAATGAAATGAGGACACGTATTTATAGGTGAACCTCCACTCGTAACGGGGAAAAAAACGTATCAGTATTAATGCTAACAGATGGTTTTTTCAGGATGGTCAGCAATGGGGAATTGATTTGCAATCAATCCGGTTGACCTGCTATAAATGGAACTCTTGCACGTTTTATGCTGATACGAGTCAGAGCTGAGTCAGCTTAGGTTCAACGAACCTGGCCATTGCTGAGTCATCTAGACGTTAGCTTTAGATTTATCGAATCTGTACTCTTACGAAGTAAACTTTCGGTATGGGCTTGACCCATTACCGAATTAACTGGGTTGAACCACAAAACTTTTGTGTTCTAAAAAATTAGATGGTCACCAGGCCCAAGTACACCTAATGTCCATCCAAAGTCCAATTGCCATCCAAGTCCAAGTCTACGGGCTCGGGCTCGGCTCGGCTCGGCGCGCGAGCGTGGCCGTTTTGATTGCCAATCAATCAACTATAGTTTGATTAGCTTCGTTGACTCCTTACTAATATTATGTATATTAGTCTTCTCGTTTTCAAATGTGGGATGATAATTAATTACATAATTAATTATCTCCCTAATTCAAAGTTTTAAACTTTAATTTGTTGACTCAATTTCTCACTCACCATTAATTGGTTTTGTGAGTATTAATACACTAAATTCATCTACTCCGAGAGTAGAACGCACTCGTATCAATTAACTTCTGAGAAATTAATTTTATTCTCTTCAATTTATTGGTCAATCAATATCAATTAATATATTTAATATTAAATATTCGAACACGAATTGGTTCGACCGCCTCATGTAATCGAGGCTCGCGCCTCTTGTTCACCAATGAGTTCATATGCCTCAGAGGCAGTTTTGCAGAACTGAGGCTAGCCTCAGTTTTTACGCCTCTTACGATTTTTAAAACATTGCTCACAATGTTGCTAAAAGGTGGTGACATATCCAAGAGAAGCGTGAAGATGCTTGGGGAGATATTGGAAGACCAAAGATGAAGGTACAGAAACCATCTTGAAGGTTTTTTGCCAAAACCAATTGTTCTTCCTGCCCAAATTAAGGAGATACTCAAATTTTTTCTTACATATATCATCAAATATAAGATGCTTTGCTAACCCTAAAATTGAAAGAAAGTCAATTACTTAAAAGCCTAAGATTTAACATAGTGAAGGACCTTATTATCATCTTAAATGCTTAGGAAAGATTCCGTGTTATGGAAATTTGGATTGGCATTAGTTTTAATTTTTAAGATGGAAAAGGTTAATATCCTCAACTTTCAACTTTAATTTGAAAATTTTATGCCCTGTTGCAGTGTGTCACGCATTCTTATTTGGATCACTCTTCATGCAATGCATTAAAGAGGTGAATTGATCTTTTCAGTTCTCTCCATTGTTGATTTTTGCTTGATGAAATCATTAAATTAGCCCCATTCCTGCAATATTAACAATATTTTTATATGGGTGCAAATATTTGCTTGCCAAAATGGTTGTGAAACTAATAGTGTTACTTACAATGCTATTACCTCGACTTTGCTAAAAACAAAATGTGCTTTCGAGGCAATAGCAGTTGTTGAGAACATGTACAAGAGGGGATTCTCCCTTCTTCAACTATTGAATATGCATTGCTGATAAACTACAAGTAGGTAAATATGCTGATTTTCTAGCAAAAAATATTTTGAATGGTTTTTATGATGAATAAATATATGCTAAAGTTTGTGGTGACGTGGACCATTCTAGCATTGTTACAAAGCCATGGTCTGTTCAACAACTTCTAATAATTGGAGAAGATTCTTTTATTTGGATTAGACTCCGAATTTATAGTTTTCTATCAACTGGTTTCTACATCAACTTAATCTTCTTATAAGTGATGCATTTTGTGAATTAGGATTTAGTGATGATGCCATGTCTATAATTCTATTTTTTTCTTTGTGTTTCTACCAGAATAGGTATTACGTCACTATATTCTAATTAAAACATGAGCATTTAAGGGATGAATAGAGCAACAAAATGTCATTCAAAAGACACAATAATTGAACAACTTTTCTATGTATTTGATTAGGGTCATAATTGTATCTTTTTGCATCCATTTCTCTATGGTTTTGATGTGCTTATATTCATATTTGACCCTAAAATGATATACTTTGTGCATTTAACCCTTTATGGCTAGAAAGTTGTGTTTTGTAGTGAAAACGAGCAAAATCGGCAAGAGACGAGAAAGTTCATAAAATGGAGACAAATGATATACCATGTTGAAGAGTTCGAAGAGAGGGTCGCAACGTAAAAAGAATCGAGTCAATCGGAGCTCTAGAACTCAACATATGAAGAAAATGAGGAAGTCGAGGATCGACCGAACGGGTTCGTGCGCCCACAAGGGTAGGACCGTGCGGCTTTGCGAAAGGGATCGTTTGAACATTCTCTGGTTCGTGCAGTGGAGGCCGAACGAATGCTAGTGCACGAATGCACTCGTGCGACGACACGCTTTGGTTCGTGCGAAGCCCCGGACTGGCACAATTTCGAGGGCTGTTTCATCTTTTCGTGCGTTTAATGAAGGGCATATTGGACCAAGCATTGTGGGCATTATAAATACTCAAGGATCAGATTTTCCAAAGCATCTTCTTCATTAGGTAGTTCTTAGATTAGATTATATTAGATTAGAGAGAGGTTAGAGTTAGTTTCCAAGTGGGTTCTTAGTTAGATTTCATACTTCTCTCTACAATTACTTTTGATCCAACCATTGAATCTTTAATCCATTTGTTCCATTAGATTATTCTCGTTATTAGCTACGTTTCTACGGTTTCTTTTATGATTTTGAACTCCAGATTAGAAGATAGCATTTAAAGGTTTGATGATTGTATTTCAATTCCATCTACATTTGGTAAATTCTCTTGAATTCTATTGTTTTACTTCATAATCATGTTGTTTAGAATGTTAATTGTTGATTTTCATTATCAATTAGCCATGAGCTAATATCCTTGTTGCATGGTTGTATGAATACTATGGTGAATTTAGTCTCTTGTTAATCCTATGCATGAATTAGTGATCTTGATGGATTAGTTCTCTTATTAATGACTTGTATGAATGCTTGGGATGTTTAATTGGATTGTATGGCTTATATGGTTAGCAATGTAGTGAGAATTGAGCTATAAGAACTTTATGCATACCAAGTGTTTGATGTTTGGCTTGTATGACCAATGAGAATTGCATATTAGCCTAGACCTCTTAATTGGAGTGTTGGGAGTTGTAGAGAGATCTAGACATCCAATAGAGCCCTTAGCTTGTGTTGTAGAGAGATCTAGACACTAGTTGGCTTGACTAAGACACCAAGAGATCTTTTGCATCTTAGGATGGATAGGACACTAGAGGAACCATAGTAGGATTATTTACATGCACACACACCACTCATTTGCTCATCTTGTTATAAGGTGATAGTTAGATTTACTACATCTTGTTTGATCTAGTAGATAGAAACCATGATCCTTTCTTGCTTTCACTAGCTATCCACCTTTGTAGACACTCAATACTTGCTTGATATCGCATCGTTTCCATGTGTTTGATATTTAACTTGGTTAACTTGCCACGACAACAATGACCACGTACACTTGCGTGGAAATCTTACACGATTTTGGCAAACAGTATTAATATATGTATATTATTATTTGGTGCCACGATAAATAGTTAGATCCTAAAGCTTTGAACTCGACTTAAACTTTCACCTTCTCTTCTTTCTTAACAGTAACCACAGGTGCATGAGTGGCTGCAAATCCCCGATTATTAATTTCCTCCTTTTTGACTGCTACAGGATTAACAACAATTGTTTGAGCGGGAATAATAGATGATCTCCTAATGGGGTTCGAGCAAGGGTAGATGTTATTTTAGGAGACGAACACTGCTCTGACTAAATCTCTAATGCAATACTTTTCAAGTACCACTTTCTGTGAGAATTAAATATGTTGCCAAATCACATGATGAGTAATTTGCAAAAAATCATAATGTAAGATCCAGTAAGGACTGCAGAGTATTTAGTAGTTAATTTACATTGAAAAATAAATAAAACATAAATTTTGAACCACAAAGGACTAATGATTCAAACATGTTTGCTTTGCTTTACGTGGGTTCAGTTATTGGATCTGAATGCAATTTGGGGTCATCGTTTTGATGGAACTTCTTTCAACAAGAGCAAAAAGGGATACCACACTAGATGTATCTCAAAGACTCTCTCCTATAATTAGGAATAATACAATTTATATAATTTCTTACATATTCGTAAAGTTTTGTTTAATATAGAAAAGGATATCAGTTCTAGGAATTTTATTTAATTGTAGGTCTCTTTTCATATATATAGAGTTCATTAAAAATAGAAAAAAATTTTGTGATCTCCTGAACGAATGAATGACAATTAATTAAAAGTACAGTTCCAATCAGACCTAAAGCTAACAATTTAGAGTGATTTTAGTTATTCCACATGTATGATAATTATGTTATCGTCGTCCACTACACACTATTGTGAGATATGCAGATAAAGTAAAGATTTATATCTAAGGCTGTTAGATTTGTAGATAAAATGAGAGTGCATATGGATTTTTACTTGTGCTATGTTTTGGCCTTATCAGTTCAAAGACCCACTTACTCAATCCAAACACCACTTGATCAAATTCTGAGCACTGCACATTTTATCTATGATCCTGTTTTGTGTTAATATTATTCTTTAATCAAGGCTAAACAGTTTAATTGTGAAAATGTGGGAGATATATTGTTTGAAGCTAATTGTTTACATGCATTATTATCTTTATATAAAGCATTGAATTGAATGTTACTTTGGTTATATTTGATGAGCACTTAGTTGGAGCAGTTCTATATTTGGTATGTTTTTTTTTTAAATTATGGAATTTTGTATAATAATGATAGTTATTAACAAATGAGACTTACATATTATTTTAAGGGGAAGATTTGACAGACGGACTCATCAGCTCTAATATGACAAACTGAGCAACAGAAGGGATTTGATGGTGTAAGTTACAACTCCCAGGAGACAATTCAGTTCTTTTACGCGTTATTCATTGCAACATCAAGAGTTTTTGCTTCTGAAGTTCGGTTTTCTTTACAAGTAAGATCATTTTACCATTATTTTCCCTCTGGCAGATGCTTGATCTTTCGTTTTATTTCGTCATATGCATCTGTGGTTTGTACTGGTTAACCGTATATTTTCTGTCATTTTTTATAATATGAGTATCCCTATTATTATTTAAGTACATATTTGTTGGTTGGCTGTGCTTTGTGTCGTGCACTTCAGATTACAAAGACCAGAATAGGTCCAAATATCAATATCAAATGATAATTTTTAGATTTAGGACAAGAACTCGGTCACTGTAGGTGTTAATTTTTTTAACAAAAAAAGTGTTGACTTAGCTTTATTCCATCTTTTTTTAGCTTCACTGTGTCCGACTCCAATATTTTGTTCTGCCCTTTTTCCATTTAGTTGTTCCCTATCATGAACCAATTAATGCATAAATCCAAGTTCTTACTAATACCCTGCTCCACATAGTAACAAAAAATTGGGTTCACTAAGCTTTATATTGTCTTATTTATTTGAATTTCATTGTTGGATACTAAAATTGTATGACTCATTTTGTTGTTAGACTTTGAGTGGAGGGTTATTAAAAGGAGAAAGCACTTCACATGCTTGTGCCATGTGTACAATTTGAAGCTCTCCCCCTTCAGCCACATGTTATTTGGATTTTTCTCCTAAACTTCTATGTGTTAATTGAGTTAGTAAATAAGCCTAATTCTTAATTAGAGAAATGCAAAAACTGCACAAAAAAGGTCAAACTTCTCCCACGTCGAAGAAGATGGAGCGAAAGAAATATCTCACTCATCTGTGTCACTTTAAATAAATATAAGTGGCCCTCACAGTTTCATCCCCTTCAGACGCAGAAACATCTGATTCCTCTTCTGCGATTCTGCAAGTTCTCTTTTTGATATTCTAGTTGAACGCCGCTATGATTCATTTACTGATGAGATAACATGTATAAACAGATTGTAAATTATATTCCTAATATATTCATATATTTTAGTAATGTTCATGTAATCGATGGATCTAATTATCTTTGCTGGTAAGAATTGATTGTTTGATATTTAAAGATTCGCATTGTTAGTTTTGGTAACAAAAAGAACGATTAAATCTCCATCTTGTAGAGGAGTTTGGAACATCATGCAGTGCCAGATAATTACAGGTATCGAGTTGGTGAAGGGAAGGCAGATTCTGTAATATATATATTCAACGTCCCTGGTACATGATATGAAGTCCAGACGGTAGTTAGATCTTGCTTCAACTATTGAAGCTAGAAGAAACTGAAATTTTTATTCTGTTAATGCTGAAAATAGGGGAGAAGGCGATGAACAAGGAGCTGTGGCAGAATCTTTACATGCCTTTATTTAATCCTTTCAGGACAAGTATTGAACACACTTCTTGATGAATATAAAGATTTGTGATAACCAAACAGTGATTGTTATGCTGAAATGACTAAGCTAATTTTGCAGGTATAATATTGACAAGAATATCTATTTTTAATTAATGAAGATATTAAGAGGTTCTCCAGAAGGGTTAGGCAGAGATTTGATGCGTAAAAATCTAAAGTTTTTGTCCCTATTCGATTTCTAGATTTTAGTTCATATGCAGAAACTTTCATGATTTTGTGCTTTTGCTACTGCTATTATGCCTAGGGGTGGACGGTACGGCATACCGAAATTTTTTTCGCCATACCGTTACCGTACCGAAATTTTTGATATCGAAAAATATCATATTGTTATCGTACCGAAAATTTTGGTATACCGAATTTCGATATACCGAAATTTCGATACCTAAAAATGTCATACCGTTGTCATATCGAAAATTTCGGTATACCGTTGTCATACCGAAAATTTCGGTATACCGACATACCGTACCGTACCGAAATTGTTTTTAAAAAACCTGTATTTTTATAAAAAAAAAATAAAAAATTACCACAAAATTAAATTCAAGCATTCATCAATCCAACACAAAACATAATTTTCAACAGTCTAAAACAACAAAATAAGATTCAAGACAGTCCAACACAATAAAATAAAATCCAACAATTCAACACAACAAAATAAAACTCAAAAGTTCAACACAACACACATTAAAAGAAACACAATTTGTTTCAATACTAAAATGATGCAAATCATGATTGAAGATAATACAATCCACTGACTTCTTGAATCTTTTCATCACCTTTGATGTCCAAACTTTCAAAAAACCTAAAAAACACATGAATTTAAACAATTAAATGAGAATTAAGAAGTCATCCTTTGAGAAATGAGAATTTAATTAAAAGATGAATTATTAGAATACCTTTCAATATTTGTTAGGGAAGTGCGTTCTCTGTGGACGATGTGAGAGTGAGAGAAAAATCTTGAACTTTTGGAGCTGCAAAAGAGAAAATTAAAAGTTATTAATAGACTACATGTTAGATTAACAAATAAAAATAATTTTACAATTTAAACTCAATTAAATATTAAAAAAAGTCTTACCCTTTTCAATTTCTTCAATTTCCTTGTATAGTTCAAGTTCATCATCGGTTGGATCCTTATAAAAGTTCATCGCATCTGCTCTTAGCCAATCACTAGTGCACACCAATGCTTCTACCATTTTAGGACTCAAACTACTCCTAAAAGGATCCACAACCCTTTTTCCCAAGCTAAAAGCGGACTCGCTAGCTACAGTTGAACTTGGAATTGCAAAAATATCTTTGGCAATAATTGAAAGGATTGGGTACCTAGTTTCACTTCCTTTCCACCACTCCAAAAGATTGAAAGATGGATTAGAACGTTTCTCAATCTCTTCAGCTAGATACTTATCCACCTCATTAGATATCTCTTGAAGTTGTTCTTCTTCATTTTGTGCATCCACATCTTCGAACAATTCATCATAGAGACCACCACCGCCGCCACTAGTACCATCTTTACCATCACAGTCCATATCCTCACTTCGTCTCTCAACAATCAAAGTATCACTCATCCCCTTATACTCTGTCCACAAAGTTACCAAATTTTTCTTGGTAGTATCAATGACTTCTTGGATCTTCTCAGAATTACCTCCCAATTTTTTTATGCTGACTTTGACCACTTGAAGTTTGTTTCTTGGGTCCAAAACATTGGCAATAAAAATCAAAGGATTCATACTCTCCCAACTCCCCCAGTACTTATAAAATTTAACCTTCATTGCACTTGCAACCTTTTGAAGAATTGGATCGGAATGATCAAAACTCTTTTTATCAATCTCAAGTTGTAATGCAATCATTGTTTGATACATCAACTGAGAAGTCAGAGTTTTTGATGCACTTAGCTCTAAAGTGGCATCATAAAACTTCTTCAAAAAGTGTATAAAAGCGTTTGCATTCTCCCAATCCTCCCTACTTGGAGGCCCTTTCCTCTCTTTGCCCTTCTTATTCTTTTCACGAAAATAGTTCGAGTAAGGTACCCATTCTTCAGCCATCCTTTCAAACACCCTTCTGTACTTCAGTGCAATATCAAGCATTTTATATGTTGAATTCCATCTAGTCCTGACGTCCATAGGCACATTTGATGTGCTAGGAAACAAAGCAAGCACAGCAAACTCCCTAAATTTATTCAATCTTGCAGGGGATGAATGAAGAAAATTAACTGCATTGCTTATGGATTTAATAGATGCACTAAGCTCTTTCAAACCATC